>JAFJYG010000889.1:0-21126 GCA_017366145.1 Cadophora sp. M221
CCCTTAGAAGGATTTTAAGGGAAGTTGTGTGAAACAGCCTTTGGAGGGCTTGTTTTGCCTTGCTCATGCGGCTCTGGCAGCGGGCTACTACAGTGCACTTGTATCACCCAGCGCCACCCCCCTGGACAAAAAGTGCAATATGTGGAATGAAGGGATACCCCAAACTGAGGTATTGTAAAATTTCTGACACGTATCTACCTATCAGCTCCTGTCACAGAAGATGCAATTCTTACTGCCAAGAGGAATAGCAGGAAAAGAATCAACGTTGGTACGGGCCGGACAGAAGGTGGTCAAGCAACCAATTTCCCGTCATATCAAGCTAAGCTCCCCTTGACTGTTACGTCCCTGAAACCGAACTATGGCAGCTCTCGAAGACCAACACTGTCTCTACCACTCCAATCCTCGCACCAGGTACTCCTCACATTCTTTTCATGTATATGATCTCTAGACAGCCGATGTCTTGAAGCCTCATGCCATGAGTGCAGACGGTAAAGATCCGTCGCGCGTTCATTCCCCTCGAGAAGTCGAGTCCAGCAACAAAATCTACCCAAACTCAGTACACTGGGAGGAATTCGACAGTGGAACTTCGCACACTGGGAGAGGGCAGCAAAGTACCATTCGAGGTAGCCCTCGCTCTCGAGGACGGGCAGAACACCAAGGTTGGTATGATATTCTGTGGGTGAAGAACTATGCTAATACCGCCCAGGCCCAGGCACAGAACCGACGATTGCGAACAACTACCATTCCCACCCAGAGTGGGAGGCGACTTTTCCTCCTCGCACTTCGAGTCGCGGTCCATCTAGTGCTCCTGGAGAGCCAACCGGACTCTCACCTGCGCCATCTCCACGTCAACCGCTACTGATACCCTTCAATGATCCCAATGGTCGAGCCCCAGGCCTTCACACGGTCACTCCTTCAGGCGCAGAAAATGGTATATACTCGGCCGAAGCTATCGACAGTGAGAAGAGTCGGCGGCGCATTGGGGCACTCCAGGAACAACTAAGAGACAATGCTCGATTCCACCTGAGGCACGTGGAGCACTACGAGAAAGAATTGAAGAAACAGGCGGATCTCCACAAGAGAGAGCTACAAAGACGAGCGACTTTCCATGAGAGGGAGCTTCAGGAAGCTGTATATGAGAAGGAACAATCCCAAGCTGCTAGGGACTATGCAAGGGACCAAGCCCAATTTGCAAGACAAGAATCGAGGAATGAAGTCGGTCATTTGCAAGAGATAATATTGGAGATGGAGCTTCGAGCGCAACGAGACAAGGAGAAGCATGCTGTGGAACTGCGAAACGCTCTCATCAGCGTGGAAAAGGCAGTGAAAATTGTCAACCAATTGGAGGAACGGTTGGGTCGCGCGGAGGAAGAAGTAATTCATCAAAGACAGAATATGTGTCGAAATCGTGACCTTGAGCTGATGCTTGAGGAGGCCAATAGTAAATTGTCCTTCCAATCGGCGGCCTGCAACCACTGGGAGACAGAGCTTCGCGGCTACAAAGCTCAACTGAAGCGCTACAAAAACCTATGGCAGAATATGCGACATCAATTCAAGGGAGAGAAGCGCGCTTTGCTCCATCAGATTGCCTTGCGCGATCGATATATCTCTATCTTCGACCAGTACCAGCGAATATACAACAAGAACGTAAAGCAGAAATTCATACAGAACGACAAGGAACTGGTTCAGCTGAAAGCGGTGCTAGTTGATCTCAAAGTGGTCGTATGGCAAAAAATCCGCAGCGAAATCAAAGCGACCCGAGTCAATGATGACAATCTACGAAACAGTATCGAGGCAACCTGGCGCTGCAGAAATGCCTTAGAGGACCAGCCAGATGATCCCGACGAAGATGACGAGACGGCAGAGTCAAAATTCTGCATCAAGCAGGCGGGATTGGTGAAATTTCAGGCAGAATTAAAACAACTTTACGAAGAACAGAAGCAAATCAATGCAACAACGGATCAACTCCGTCTCCAGGATCTAACAATCTCAGCTGAGGTCATGCAATTACGGAGTGACCTCCGCAAGCCCACGAATTCGGTCCAGAAGCCAGGAGGAGTGGACGCCACTGAGATCAAGTGTTTGAAGAGGAGTCTCTACAAGCTCCATACGGAGTTTATAGGGAGCCAGCGTCAGAGCAGCTCTTCGCTTCCTGAACTCGTTCAAGATGATAACGCCGAAGATGATGTTGACGATGCTAGCGATGATTGGCACTCAACGTGTCATACGCCAGATAGGTTGACCCAGGTATACGCCATGCAAGACGATCAAGGACGGAGTTCGATTGCGTCTCAGCTGCTGTCGAAGAAGCAAAAGCGAGCTTCCAGTTATCTCTCCCCGACGCCATGGATCTGATGGGTTTCCAAACTGTGTCCTTTTCTTCTTTTCTTCATATCCTCTTCTCTTCACTTCTTTCTCTTACCCTTTTCCCCAAGTACCAAGTTGTAAAATCTTTGCGATTTCATTATAGTTAATACTCGGTGGGACGTTCGATTACACGTACCTGTTTCTATATTGTCATTTTTATGCCACATTGCTTCTCTCCTTCATTTTTCTTTTTCGAGCTGGCATTGGCGATACCTTTGCACTGCTTTTAGTATACTTTCCCTTTCTTATTCCCCCTGAGTTCTGCGAGGGACACGTTTTATACCACTATTGTAATTACTATCTTTTTTTTTTTTTTGTTATCGGGCGTTTTGAGAATTTGAAAATTTGGAATGGGCATTGCGAAGGAGCATGGAAGGAAGCATCGGCAGAGGTCTAGCGGACATAGCATGCGTTGATAGGAAGGGACTGGGATGGGTGGACATACCTAGGATAGATAGATTTGACATACGTCGCAAGACTTTCGGTGCATTAGCTGGAAACATAATAAGGAGTTTGGAAACAGGTGGATACTTGTCGGTACCTCATGAGGGTATTTGGTACCACGGAAATGAGGACCCGGTAATGAAGGATTAGAAGGATAACTGTATCATGTCCAATATGCAACGCATCGATGCGCATTTGTCTCTCACTACACAATGAACTGTAATGAGAGGCTTCTGGCCGTTTTCGAAGATATGGATATGATGTTCTGCTCCTACTCCGAACTTTGATGAGCTCAAAATGGAATGAAGCAAGTGGTGCCAGTTTGCTTGATATCCGAAACTAAGGCACTTGCTCTTTACTCCTGGATGGTTTTGACGGCATACCTCATGAATGCTTAGGTACATGCATGTATTGTATAGAGAAAACAGAATCATCGTCCCTATCCTCGACGTCGAGTTAAGCTTTCGGAGGAAACTTTCCTTTTTGAAAAGTATCTGGATCTCGGACGTGGCATGTCATGGCAGGGTTGAGAATGCGACTTTGAAGTCCCAACTCCAACTGCAGGTAGGTAGGTAGGTAGGGATCAATGATGGCCCCTGAGTAAGATCACCACCACGGTAGACGGTTTTTGATGTTGCATCGGCATCTTGTGAGAGAAAATGTCTGTGGGTAGAGGGTAGGGTGGTAAGTATCAGATAACACTCCGAGATCTTAAAAAGACAGGTTGGATGGATATATGGCATCCAGACTTGGACGTTCCTCATATTCTTGCCGATGTTTCAAAACTTCTTGTAATCTACAACTGTCCTGCAGAAAGTGTGTTGTGCTACAGTAAGCGGCCAATTCACTTTTCTTAACCAGTGTTCTAGCCCTTGACAGTCCTGGCAATGATCTATTTAAACTTCCAATGCATTTCGACAATCACCGCATAAGAAATTCTAAAACTCGATACTTCGATCCTCCATCAAGTAACGAGTAGCAACAACTAAACTATTTAAATTTGAAATTGAACCCCCACCCCCAAAAAGATCACCGTCCAAGTCTCGCCCAGGCAGGATCCATCCGTAACTCTACATCATACCATATCATACCATACTATCATCTATCCAGACCAATCCGTCATCGCAATTCTAGCCCTCCAATTTAATTCGCCCCATCTCCCTATCATCAGCTCACGCCTACAAAGTCCCAGTCGGTCCAGACTGTCGTCCAGTCCAAGTCTGTTCCTGCATACTACTAGTCTTAGCTCCTCTCCTTATAGCCAGCCAGGCCAGCAGGGGAAAAAAAACAAAACCATTAGCCGAACCGTGGAGCGGCTTAGAACTCAAATCACAAAGCGAGGTAGTGGAATTTATAGCACGCCCCACTGGGATCCTCGCCCTCGACCGAGGTTTTTCGGTGGTGTGTGGTGGGAACATGTGCAATGCAGGGGGAGGTTTTAGGAGGGGAGGGGGGGCTTGCTCGGTTGTGTTTGCAGGTTGGTTAGTGTCGGTGTTTGCTTGTTGGCTGTGATGTATTGTGATAGAGTAATGGATGGCGATCACCTCTTGGAGGAGAAGGAGGAGGAGGATGGAAGGCGGGGTAATAGATGAACAGGAGGAGGGGCCATGCGGAGAACCCTGAAGATGAGGAATCACAAGCTTTTTGTCTCATATCCACGGTGTTGATAAATGTGAGACATCACCGAGTCGCCTAGGTTCAGAGGATGTGTGGTGACAGCAACGTGTCTCGAATGGTATGCAGTACAATTCATTACTAGACAAGATAACGAAAGCCATAAGGTAGGTGGAGGAAAGTTTCTTTTATTGTGTGGAAAGTTTCATTCTTATCTTTTCATACATGTATCAACATCTAATGTAGTCTATCGTTCTAGTTGATTATTTAGTAGAAGAAAATCGTGTAAAGTTTCCAAAACGCCTCGTTCGCCATGGTCCAACAAACAAAAGATAGGCAGGAAAAGAAATGATACAGAAAAAAAACTCATGGGGTTGCTGCATGTACTACGCAAGCCAACCAGCCCGTCCCAACACCATCCAAACAATCCTGATAAACCCCCTAAAATGTGCAGTGCGCACTGACCGGTAAACCAGTCTAGGAGAATCGAAATCCAATCCAACGATAAGAGCAAAGGAAAACCCCATCCATCCCATATGTGGTAATCTGGTTTATTTTTCTTGTTTGCCTCCCAACCCATCCAACAAAAAATAATACCCCATCCGATCGTCAGTATGCATGCCAATGCTGCAACGTGCATCTCTAATCCCCGATGAGGGTAATGCAACATGCCAAGAAGCCATGACCCGTAACCCAAACCCTAAATCTAGCCTCCAGCCCAACCTTGAAACCGTTACTTTCAACCATGTGGTATCCCTTCCTTTGCCTTTGCCATCCATTTTCGACTGGCATTTGACGCCTCCTGCAACAGCCTCTCGCTGTGTTGTATTATGTAGTTTGTCCAGCGTTGCGTTGACTGAGAAGTGAGAGGTGATGCCATGTTGATTGATGTGAACTCAAACGCCGTCCCTAATAATTCTTTCTTCAACCTTCCAAAACAGGTGCAGGTGCCGCTTCAATAACAGGAGCAGCATCCAGAGCAGGTGCTGCTTCAGGTCCTGGTATGGGGGCAGCTGGGTCAAGGGGTTTCTCTCCGTCAGACTTCCCACCAACAACCTCCGCAGGAAGCAGAGCAGCAAGCGCAGCTTCAGGAAGAGGAGGAGCAGCAACAGGAGCAGCGTCCAGCGGTGCGGGATCAGCAGCGACCAAAGGCGCCTGATCTCCTCCCTTGGGAGGAAGTTGAGGCCCGGCATCAAACTTCGGTTTCTCGGCCTCTTGCTTCTCGAGCATCTCCAGGAATCGCGACTGTTGATCCGCCTTCTCCTTTTCTATTATGTCGTTTGCTTTCTTGATCTCGATCATCTTGGCCTTGTCGTCCTCCGAAAGACTCTCGTAGGCTGCTGTGTTGACGTCCCACATCGCTACACACTCGGCGTTCCAGTTACACTTCTCAACTTCTCCGTAAGCCGGGTGAGTATGTCTGGGATGCGAGGATGGCCAGCCAGATGCATGGTATCGGTGCTTGACGAGCGCGAATCGCGAATTGTGATTCCCGGAATCCGAATGGCCTTGTCCAGCTGCGAAGGCCTCAACATTGAGCACCAAGATCCCACTGACGAGGACAGCCTCATCCAGATTGTGGAAAGTATCCCACTCAATCTTCTTGCCTTCTCGCATGCTCATCTCAGCAAGGGTGGCGATGGTGAAAGCAGAAGGGCCGGTTCCGGTAAGAACATCGTCGAAGTCGAGCGTGATTTCCGAGATGGGCTTGCCTTCCTTCTTTGCAATTTCGTTGAGCCAATTCAAAATGCCGTCCACGAGGCGCATCATGAGTGGGTTTCCTGGCTTGCACATAAACGTCCACTGGCAAAAGGATCTGGATTTCTGGCCGAGGATTGGATGCGAGGAAAATTCGGGCTGATCCACTTCGATACCGATGACGATATCTAGGTCAGACTCGTCAAACCTTTTTGGGATCCATCGATCGATAGGTTTCAGATTCTCGACATCGATATCAGCGTAGACACCTCCCTCCACATACATGACCAAGTACCTCAACAAGTCCGCCTTGATGATTCTCGCTGAAAGTGATCTGTACATGTCCACGATGTCTGGGCGGTTGATACCTTCTGGGCCGAAATGTTGCTCAACATAATACATATCGTTGTTATCCGTCAAAACCTCGTATCTGTGTCCTGGATTCTTCGCCGTCCACGTCCGAGCGCGGCTCAGATCTCTCTCCTCGAAAGCCAGAGCATCGACTTTCCACGTCTGCCAGATCTTCTTGGGGAAGTGGGCAGGCTCTGTTGCAGCCGCTGTGCTCCCGGATCTCGATTTCTTGGTCACGTCTCGCTTCACATGACTTGCACCTGATCCGACCAGGTCGAGGTTGGTAATTAGGAGAATGAAAATAATGAATGCGATGTACAGTGGTAAGCACCGTTGGACTTGCTTTGGTACGCGATTCCCAAAGCCGCTTTTCGTAGGCGACATCGCAGGCCTCATCGTGGGTGACAATCTCAACTTCGCTACCCTGAGCATGAGAAAAGATGGTGTGAGTTTGAAAGGATCGATCGAGGAAGAATGAATGTAACCTTGAGGTCAGAATCCCGGCTTCAAATCAGAGGGGATTTCAAGCTTCTCAGGGGATATGCCGGGCCATATAGGAAATTTAAAAGTGCCCCTCGATCACTCATTTCATGCTATCGATGCTAGCAGCTAAGATCTGCCATCGGAAAGACGCCTCCAGCCACATGGATGACCATACGTGGGCACGAAAATCCACAAATATACCGCGGTTCCATGATGGCAGTTCTGGCCGACATCATGGTCAAGCGAAAAAGGGGGGACATGGTTGGAGACCAGGGACCACAGAGAGGCCCGAGGCCCATAGAAAGATCGAACTTCAGACCAAAAAATCCAAGGCGCAAACCAATTTGCCAATTGCCTTGCTGCTAGACTTTGCAGCTAGGTCGTTGGTTAGGGGTAGCTGACTTTGCGCTATTAGTGTTAGGAGGTGAGCGTCTACGGCATCCGACTCGAGCCTACCAGATAACGAAGAAGGCCGGTCGAAGCCAGCCCTCCGAACGATGCCTGTCCAGGCCTGGGGTAGAAAGCGGGGGTGGGCTTGACGATCACTAACGTCTTGTGGGAGCTCTCCCGTCCGTACAGGTGGTGATCAACGGCTGTGCGCTTGTACAGGGGCATATCTACAGTACCGACCTGTGGGAGGTAAAATGATATCCATGTGAAAGACCTCGCTTGAGGCAGAGATGACGACCAAACAGCCAGGGAGCAACACTGCAAGCCAGATCGAAAACGGAGCTGCGACCGAGGACGGGACAGAAGCACGTAGGAACGCCACAAGTACTGAAATGAAACGACAATTGCAGAAGATCCGAAGTCTCTTCAACTAAACTAGATGCAGCAGCCGGCGGCCTCTAAGCTCACTGGATCCAAGCTGAGATGGATTAGTTGCGATAGGAGCCGCTGAAAGACCGACTTTGGACGGTCAAGTCGGCATCCGAACAGAAACGGCGTGATATCTTAGGGCTCAACGAATTTGTGTTGGGTTTGCTGGATGCGTGGGTTGTCGTATGGAGATGAGGAGAGCAGAGGTCCGGAATATTTCATGGGAAATCCCCCCCCCTAGCGTCCTCGGCTGGAATTCACGCTAAATTCTTTAGTCTACTCTCGAGATACGGAAGGTACCCAGGCGCCAGGTACCATGTGCTGCTTTATTATAACCTCGTCAAGAGTTGTTTCTTATCTACAAGAATGAACTCTCATGATCGCTTCTCGGCGAAGTGTGATCTGGATTGTCTCGTATGATGGCTGTCATGGCTATGATGTTGGAATAATTTAGAAAGCAGGCATCTTCCAAAGCAAACGAACTGCTCCATCAATAGTACAAGGCTGGGACTGACGGCACTGCATTCTTACAAACTCGCCCAACCAGAAATCCCAGAAAACAAAGGAGACCTACTGGACTAGCCGATAGGCAAAGTGGGTAGTACTTAAAGTTTGACGTTCTTCCTGGCTTTGGAGGTAGCGGCAAAGAAATCCTGCAACACGGCAATCTGCCATTCCAAATCCCTGAATATTAAGGAGTTGGAGGTGAGGGCCAGCATACTAAACACACCAGGAAAGCAATCCATCCAGCGGAGTCGTCTTCTGACGCAGATCATAAGTTGAGAGATGGGATTTTATAAAAATACCCTCTGGTTGGCTTTCGCTTAACTACCAGTACTATTTACCTGCCTACCCAGCTGGCATCCCTCCGAAACCAATAGAAAAAAATTAGCATTCTGAGCTGAGTGCAGATCTGTTACACCTGTATTTTGATTACATTGCATGAACGTATGGATCCCTGCGAAAAATCTGCTCATCATGAATCACAAGGCGGGTAATATTTCTCCGCGACTCTTTAATTTTGGCATGTTGTATAATTTATATACTGAGACTCCTGGAAGGAACCAAGCTGACGATGAATCCAAAAGATTTCCGGCACCGAACCCAATTATGAGGAAAGATCAACAAGGGGAAGTCAACTACAGTCACACTCGTCAGAAATAAAGTAATCATGAGGATCGAGACAAGATGGGAAATTAGAAGAGCCATGCCCGTAGCAAGCACTGGCATGAGCGCGACGTTCAAAGAGTCTCTGGCTAGACTTCGACGCATAGCTCCCAAGAACTCTCTTGGCTTCTGGTAAACAAATTCCCCAGCTACCTTTCCCTTTGTTTGCTCCCATGTTGCCGGGTGGGTTTGAATCGGGCGACCTCTATGATGATATGACAGCACAATGGACATGAAAAAGATTGGTAGAATATGGAAATTCCTCATTCTTTGAAACTTCCACAGAGTACTACATCCTCTCCAAATGGATGCCACTGCACATGCCTCAGTCTCGCAGCAGTAATTGCTTTACCATCTTCAGTTCGTCTCGGAGGCGATACAACTACACCTCCCTCTCCCAACCATGTGGGAGCAATAGTGACGATGACCGAATTTATGACGGAGAAGTATTCCGGGACCAACAGAGCATTGATGACAGCTGCACCGCCTTCAATCATCACACTCCGCAATCCTTCTGCCTTCAAAACTTGAAGAATATCTCTCCATTCTAGCTTAGAACTACCTGGTTCTGCAGATGCCAGGGTAATGAATTTCCCCCTTGCTCTCTTCAATATGGCAGCTCTTTCGGCGGGTGGATCTACCAGCGTGGTGATGATATAAGGCGCTCTCCCCTTACCCTCTCTTGCCAGCTTGAATATCTTGTGATCTTCCGTGAACTCCCAGCGGGCATGGGGATCGACTACAATCGGTCGTGGCTGTCCATCAAGTCCCTCACTCCCATATCCCCCAACACGCTCAATGCGACAATTCAAACCTGGACTATCTGCGATAGCCGTGCCAACGCCAACAAGTATTGAATCATGTCGCGATCGAAGGTAGTGGGTCATGGCTTTGGATTGAGGGCCTGAAAGAACGGTTTGGGTTCCTGGGGAGAGAGCGAGCTGGGAATCGAGTGAGGTTGCGAAAGTGACTGTTGTAAAGGGGTATGGGGAGCCATCGGCCTGTAGCTGCTCTACTGGGGGGAGATACGACTCGAGGAATGTTCTGCTTGCTGCTGGGAAGTGCAGCGTGTCTTTTGGGAGTGAGGACATCGTGGTGGTTGGGACAACAGTTCTTTGAGTCCTGTTGATGGAGACCAGTAATTTTTTTCAGCAATTGGAGGCTCAGTTGGAGCTTATAGCTATCATCCCAACTGTTTGCTGGTTCGAGTCATTGTAACTGTCATCCGTTTTGCGTTCAATCCATACCGTTGAATTAATGTTGTGCTCTGCTACTGGCGGGGTAGTGGGGTGTTTTGTCGTTGAGAGGAGCCTCTGCACTGTAAACTGACTAAGGGATGCCCCTTTCTGGTATCAACAACACGCAGGGAACAACCCCATTCAACCAACCATCAAAACCCACCTCACCCCTACCTTGGCAGACCCTCCACCTCAATATCGCGAGTTCCCCGGATCCGCGGATTCTACAGAACGAGCCTCCTATACTCACAGTCATGTCTTGGTTCTCAATACTGCCGCCTAGCATCTCGTTCATTGAGACGTGGGCCATCCGTATCTTCGTAAGCTATTCCCATCCTCTACAGAGAGCCAGAGACTAACACGATCAGATCATGCTCGGGGTGTTGGCTATCGGCCCATGGTTCCTACTGATAATCTACGATATGGGGCTCTATTTATTCCGCTACGCAACTTACGAGATCCCATACGTCGGCGGGCGAGCGAGGAATAGACCACGACCGAGAGCTCCCAGCTTAAGTGAGCGGCCCAGCGGGAAACCGAGGAGCTTCAGTCTGACTACTCCAGGGGTGCCGGTTGAACCTGTTGAGAAGACAGTGGGAGGGTTAAGGAATCGCATGGAGAGACCTGGGCATAACAGAGGGAGCAGCAATGTCACATAAGACTGAGTTGGGGTTCAAGAGCAACAACTTTTATGCATTGGGGGCGCTGCCTGCTTGTTTGCTTGCTGGCAAGGGATGATCAAGACAAACGCTCCAGAACTTTTATCAAGTCTCCAGTTACTCCCATAGCTGTGACATCGCCTCCGGCTCCAGCACCTTGGATGATCAAGGGGTTGGCTCCGTACCGCTTGGTGTAGAAGCTGATAATGTTATCACTTCCCTTCAGTGCGGCAATTGGATGAGAGCGATCGAACTTCTCCAGTCCAACCTTCACCTCCTTCTTAGCCACATCTATGCTTCCCACGAAACGTACAACCTTTCCTTCCTTCTCAGCAGCAACCTTGGTCTCCTCCATCTGCGAATCAAACTCGGGCAGCTTCTGCAAGAACTCATCTCCACTCGAAACACTCTCCAAGTTCTTGGGAATCAAACTCTGAACCGGGAATGAAGTAGGCGATTCAACAGGTAGTCCAGCCAAACGAGCCAGAATCGTCAACTTTCTAGCCACATCCAATCCGTTCAAGTCATCTCTTGGATCTGGCTCTGTGTATCCCAGCTCCTTTGCCTTCTTAACCTCCGCCGACCATTTACCACCCGATCCTTCAGTTGGTGCAAACGAATTGAACAAAAAGGACATGGTGCCACTGAAAACACCCTCGATTCTCGTAACCTCATCTCCAGTATCAACCAGCTCCTTCAGGGTGGAGATAACTGGCAATCCAGCTCCAACCGAGCTCTCATGGTATACCTTTGCACCAGACGTGGAAGCTGCGGAGAAGATATCCTGCCAGAGCTTGTATGATCCCGAGAATGCCTTCTTGTTGGGCGTAACAATACTGATTCCCTTGGCAAGGAAGGCAGGATACGCATCTGCTACATCTTGCGAGCTTGTGTTATCGACCAAGACCACTTTGGATGGAGCCGCGGATAGGTATTCGATGATCTTTGGTACGGAAAGGGGTTCTTGCTTCGAGTCTGCGAGGGCGGTGGAGATGTTGTCGTAGGGCAGTGCGGTGTATTTCGGACTATAGAGGACTGTCTTACTTCGAGAGACAAAGATGAGTGATAACTTCCGGGAAGAGCGCTTCGAGAGCCCTTCAAGCTGGTTGAGGAAGCATTTTCCAACCCCGCCAGCACCTGGAAGATGTTAGGTGCTTACTGGAAGTAAAGTAAGCTGGGACAAACCGATCACTGCAATGTAAACCTCCTTAACTGCAGACATTGTAGAAGATGAATCTCGAAGTATTGAAAAAGAGAATGGAAAGTTCCAATTGGCAATGTTTCAATTTGCACCAGATCTTAGATTTCAAGGTGAAGTTGAAGAGTTAAAGTTTGGAAGGCGGGGTTCTTCTGTAAGTGGCGGGGCACACACTTTCTGAATGCCGAGATCGGGGTCTCAGCTTCGACATCAGATCCCTCCCTCCTCACTGGATGGATGATATTCAGGTACGCTTCTTCGATACCTATTCGGTCTTTGACCAAGACTGGATCACAGTCAAAACTTTCAGATAAGCAACGATGATTTCATTTGCACATTTCTGAACAAACTGTACTCGTGCATGTCCTCTGCATCCACGGTAAGGTTGGATGGAAACCGATTGGATATCATGTTACATATATTCACCATCCCACTTTGAGCTTCAACTGTTGAGCTCCACGCATAAATGATCACCGAATCCTACTGGATAGAGTTTATCTACCTGTCCCTCTCCTCTCACGCACATATTTTCACACTGATACAGTATCTAAAATAGCTATGTATTGGTACCGGAAAGATGGGGGTTTGTTCCTCGCTGGCTTGTCTGAGTACCTACTTAAGCAAGGCCGTACCCCCACGCAAATTGTAGACTGCACCCCCATCCCCAAAGTCCCTGAAGTATATCCTCATCTACAATTCAAAATTCTTAAGTAAGAAAAAAACTTGCATATTTAATTTCGAGAAAGAGGAGGCATAATGGGTTCAATCACACCATCACCCTA
The DNA here is from genome assembly GCA_017366145.1 of Cadophora sp. M221. Classification (NCBI taxonomy): domain Eukaryota; kingdom Fungi; phylum Ascomycota; class Leotiomycetes; order Helotiales; family Ploettnerulaceae; genus Cadophora; species Cadophora sp. M221. The sequence continues at coordinate 12,821 of JAFJYG010000889.1, forward strand.
CAGTTTCGGTCCCGAACCACCATACCCTCTCCACCCGACCATCAAGGACAAGCTAGATCCAACCTACCGCGCTTTCTACGATGAGCATATCTTCGACAAGCAGCAGGTGCATCTACAGCCTGTCTCTGCATCGAGGACTTCGGGTGTGTTGATCCCTGGGGGAGGTGAGATGTTGGATGTGGGTAGCACGAGGGACTTTGCTGTTAGGAGGAGGGAGAGTGAGGGTCCTAATGTGACGGTTAGGGTGTTTACTCCAGCTGGGGAGAGACCAGGGGGAGGTTGGCCGGTTATGGTGTATTATCATGGTGGGGGATGGGTTTTGTAAGTCACTTTTTTTTAATTGTTTGCTTTGTATTTGGTGTGGAGTGGTGGAGGTAAGGGAAAGTTCGCTTCCCATAACCCATTTCTCGCTCGTTGTCTTCTGTGGGTTTTTTATTCAGAGTTTTTTTTCCTACTATATATCCAGAACTGACTCCGAGATTCCATGCAGAGGAAACATCGATACCGAGAATGTAGTCTGCACAAATCTGTGTAAACGTGCGAACTGCGTCGTCATTTCTGTAGATTACAGGTATGTTTACATTCCAATTTTTTCGCTTACCCACTTCGCCACAACTCCAAGCCAACACTTCAACAACCTCCTACGAATCCTCTCCAAGAATCCAGAAAACAAATGAAATAAGTATCCTAACATCCAAAAGACTCGCCCCCGAAAACCCCTACCCAGCAGCCGTCCACGACTCCTGGGAAGCCCTTCTCTGGCTCCACTCCACAGCCGCCTCCCTCCTCTCACTCAACCTCTCCAAAGTCGCCATAGGCGGCTCCTCAGCAGGCGGGAACCTCGCAGCGATAATGTGCCACAAAGCACTCTCTTCCCCGTCTATTGTCCCGAGGTTCGTGGTGCAGTTGCTCATTGTGCCCGTGACTGATAACACGGCGAATCCGAAGAATACGCTGTCATGGAGGGAGAATGAGTTTACGCCTGCTTTACCGGCGTTGAAGATGTTGTGGTGAGTTTTCTATTTACTTTCTCGGTTTTTTTTTTGTTCGTGCTTGAGTGGTCCTCTCTTGGGGCATGTATTGTATAGTCTTTTGATGGCTTGCCAACTAGCTCAATTTGCTGCACAGGTATAGGAGGCACTACCTCCCCAACGAGAAGACCTGGGCCGATCCAGAAGCCAGTCCACTCCTGTACCCAAGCAGGTGGGAGGAACAGCCGAAAGCCCTGGTCGTGGTGGGTGAGTTGGATGTGTTGAGGAGTGAGGGAGAGGCGTATGCTGAGAAATTGACTGCGGCTGGTGTGGAGGCCGATTTGAAGGTTATGAAGGGCATGCCGCATCCGTTCCTGGCGATGGATGGTGTGCTGCAGCAAGGAAGGGATACGATTACTTACATGGTTGAGGCGTTGAAGGGGGCTTTTGTTTAGGTTGGTGGGGGATGGGTCGGAGCGTAATGAGGGGATGTGATTTCGATTGTCCTTTAGATCAGACCATGATTTCATCCCTTGGATGGGATGGGGAAATGAGAATTTGGAGTAATATGAGACAGGTATGAGATGTTTCATAGCAAACTTAGGCGTCAGGATAAGATAGATGGTAGATTGATAGAACCTTACTCCAAGAAATGATAGACGCTCCTCTTACTCCCCTACCCACAAGCAAATCATGTAATAACCAGTTCAGTTCATCCCTCTACAGAGCAAGTCCGCCATGAGAAATCCCCAACGCTTTCATCTCGATAACCCGATCCAAAACATCAACCACTTGCGCGCCCTCCTTGGACGTAGCTCTCCACTTCTTCCACTGGTCATCGGCTCTGTTGACTAGTGCAATGGCAGTAGGTCGATCAGCTGGATGCATCTTGATCATACTGCCAATGATCTCCCTAAGCTCCTGGGAATACCCTCCATCGTTCATCCGTGAGATCTGCCAGCTGTATTCGTACAGTCTAGGAGGTGGGATACCCGTCATCATCGCATAGATGGTAGCGCCCAATTGCCAGATCTCGCTAGAGCGGCTGTGAGAATGGGTGTTCTTGTAGACTTCCTGTAGTAAAGTTAGAAGATGTGAAATTAGATGGAGGAAAATACGATGACTTACGGGAGGGAAGAAGTATTGCTTCTCAAGCGGAGCATTTTCGACTCTTTGCTCAATTGCAAGATTTCCAGCCACAGCCCCAGTGACTTTGGCCCATTGGAATCCGCCTAACTTGCACTCTCCATATGTCTCTTCTCCCACTGGTCTCTTGAACCAGATTTGTCCGGGACTGACGTCCATAATGAGAATGGCGTGCCAGTCCTCGTCATGCTTCTGAAAGTCTCCTGGGATACCGATGGTCTCCTTGACGCCATGATGAAGCCAGAGAAGAGCACGGGAAATGCTTCTCAGAACGTGCCAGCAGAGACCTTCAGGGAGGGCTGGACGATTGTAGTTTTGGGAAGCGAGAGCGTGCCAGGTCGCTTCGTCGTGGAAGGCTGGGTAGGTGGATGCTGATGGGAGGAGATAGGAGAGGGAACCTGCGTCCATATCTTCCCAGACCGTGATGTCGCCATATGGGCCCGTCTCGCTGACACTACCTTCAAAATTGGAGTTTCGGACAATATCGACGAGCGAGATGATATTTGGATGGTTCAGTATGAGAGAAATAGGGACAGCTGCCACGGGCAAGATGACATCGGCTAGTAATGTCTTTCCCACGGTCCCGTCGATCTCCTTGACCACGACCTTGGGGATCTTGGACGCAAGATATTTGGTCTGATCACTAGTGCGTACGACCTTGATCGAGGAGGCGATATTCTGAACCTCTGAAGGATCCTGGGGTATATAGCGGGGTTGATTTGGAACCCTGGTTGATTTGACGGGGATTCTGGGATTCATGGTGGAAGGATGGATGTTTGACAAGGGAATTGAATTAAAACCAAAGCAAAACAATACTGAAGCCTGACTTACTGAACGAGGTCTATGGAATATCGTTTGACTTTGCCAACGGACGGCAATGGGATGGAATGCTGTGAGGAATGTAATACTCACGCTTGTCTTGAATAGGGATATTCAACCACCACCGATCTGCCTTGCCTATCTATTAACCTACTGAGCCCGTAGGAGCTGATTCATTTGGAATGTAAATGTAGAGCCACATCTTGGAACTTCACAACGACGCAAAAGATACTGAATATGATAGATACTACTCCGTATTGACCATAAACCCGAGAAGATAGACATGCATGATCCTATGAGATGAACAAGAAGCTTAAGTAAGCGAGGCCATTGTTTGGTTGGTCGACAGCGCCCTGCCGTGCCTGTTTCTGCCCCATTTATCATTTCAGGGGCCGCCAGCCCAGACCACTCGTTTTGCCTGCCCCAGCCCAGCCCAGCCTATCTCAGCGCCCACCCACGAACCAAACGAAGATCCTCCCATCTCGACTCTCGCTCGCTCCTCTCTTCTCCTCTCCTCAGCACCCATCGCTCAACATCTCCATCGATCGACACGACTATCCAACGACACCTCATCGCCGCATCGCACCTTCAAGTCATTGCACTGTTGCTGCTGCTTCTGTGCGCCTCGACGTCGATGCCGATGTAGGAGTGCCGTCCTCGTCAACTTCAAACACAGAGCTTGTTCTCTTTCACACTCGTTATCCGTTCATCAGCTCCTGCGACCGCAGCCTCCCAGTCAGCCTCAACCTCCTACGGGAACTCGCAGCTTTTCGAACAATCCTTTCTTCACCTCTCGAACTTGTATCAGCGATACAATCTGGTCTGCTCGATACCATAAATTCTGATCTTCCGCTGTATCCTGCGGTGCAGACTTTCGGGAATCCTTTGAAAGAGAACCCATCCTTTCAATCACGACTCTATCACGACAGCCATTATTCCTTTCTCCAACCCGACAAGCCATCCAGCAACTACGATCCTCCTCTACTACTTTCCAGTCCATAACCCTCGTAGAAAATCAATATGGAATATTACGGGTCGAGTTCGTATTCCAAGACCTTCTCAAACGAACCAACTAACTCTATCCCAGCCTCATTTCCATCTCTTTTTCGTCGATGTGTAGAATGTGGACCCGAAACACCCAGCTGCCCCGATACATGTCCAGATGGCCAAATCTGCTCCCTCGTTCCGCCAACCTGTAACCAATGCCAGAAGACCGCCTGTGTCGCCTCATCTGCCGCACCTTCTACAATCTCCACCTCTACGAAATCATCGAGTTCAGGACCCAATGTTGGAGCAATTGCAGGCGGTATCATCGGAGGAGTTGCAGTCATCGCTGTTGTGACCTACCTGGTATGGAGATTCTGTATCAAGACAAAGAGGCAACAATATGAACAAGAGAATTGGGCCGAGGATCCGGACGAGGCGCTGGAGGCAGAGAAGGATTTCACAATGAGACGGGATGCTCGGGCTTCGACACATACGGTTGCTTCCATAGCTTCCACTGTTCTCACACGAGCATCCAACATCATCCAGATCGCTTACATTCCTGGCGTAACAAATCGTTCGGCTCCATCAACTCCCGGCCTTTTGGTTCCGCCAGTTCCTCCGATTCCAATTGCCTTGTCCGATGCTGGTACTCCACGATATGAGCAAGAGCACTTCTTCATGCCTGGCGATCTCAGAGACTCTACCTACTCGGCATTGAGTGATAGGACATCTTACGCCAGAACAAGTGTTGCATCAACGATTTACGGCAAAAACGCAGTAGTATCACCAGTGCCTGCTCAGACTATGATCAGAGGCAAGGCAGCCGTGGTCAGTGTCAAGTCAAACGGCCAAGCTTCTGGAGAAATGACCCCACCCGTCCCTTCCGTCGACTTTAGCAGATTTGGCCCTGGAGGACCTCCTAGCCCTGCTTTCAGCGTCGGATCCACATTCTTGAACAACGCCAACACAGCTACACAAATCAAGCCTCAAGTGGTTAGAGTTGTGAGCGCGCAAAAGAAGGGGACTCCTGCTCCATCGGTGTCCGATGGGGAAATGACCCCACGTGGAAGTCCTCTGACCCGAGATTCAAACGCAATCACTATCATTGACGATACCCCGACGATTGATCAAGGTCCTTTCATTGACCCACCAAACATTCGTCAGTCTAGCAACAGCAGTCTTAGCGCTGTTATCGAGGAGGCATCTGCCAAGAAGGTGAATAGGTCACAAAAGAACGACAGTGGCCTATTCGGGGATCATAACGAGCTGAAGGAGTGAGTTGATTTGATCTTGCTGGGTGATGATCTATCAACTTTAGTGTGACTTTATGGCTATTTCCTTGACACGACCGATTCGGATTCTTCTGTTCATATTCAAAACTTTTTGCTCTCTCTCGGCGATAAGGGTGGCGCAAGTAGGAAACTGATCAGGGGCGCGATCATCTTGTCAGCTCTCTTTGGGCTCTTACCCACGTAGATTACTTTCCTTCCAATACCAAGGTCTTGATTTTACCTACCGATGTATCTTCATAGTGACTAGAACTCATGATAGTTATTGAGAACGGCAAGTCCGCTTCATCTATTTGCTTCAAGCAGGACAGAATAATCTCACGATATCGTGCGCTAGCGCTTGAGTATCCTTCGGGATGCTGTGCTCCTTGTAAATCCAACTCAACATTCAAGCTCAATTTCAAAGCACAATATCCTCATCGGTGCTGCTGAGTGGATGTCTCTTCTTGAATTGCTTTGATATTCAGTGATCATCTAGGCTGTCGACCAACCCGCCATTCACAGCTCATATCAGTTGATGGTTGATACGTCTCCGACATCCCTCTCCCTCTTCCTGCTGTATCGAGCTTTTCAATCCCAGCTATGACGTTCCTTCGTCCTCATTGGTGTCCTGCACCTATTTTATCACTTTCATCTAATATAGAACAGCTTCTGATTTCATCTCTTTTTTATTGAAAATAGGCATTCTCTTAGGTAGTCTTGAGTAAAGCTCGTACATGTTTCTAATTGAACATTGACAAATCTAAGATGGTTGCTGATCTGTAGTTGACTGTCGAGGCAATTGGTTTATTGATGGATTGATAGAAAGCTTTGGCTTTTCTAAATCGTGGACGACTTGAAAGTAATGCTTAACCAAATATTTCACTAATTCGATTATGTAAAATAATTCACTTCTGCGTTCATAGGTAAGACGTGAAGTTTTATGTTCTTGTTGTCAAATGGCTTGTGTTCCGTCGAGGACCATGGCCTGGAAACGGACAAGGGAGCTAGCCCTGGAAGATAATTATTCCGATCCACCCAGCTAAGATGTTCTTTCAGAGCAACCTCGATCCGGAGCCTCGCCTTGCCATCCTCAACTCACATCGCAACATCAACAACGATTCTCTTACTTCAGACCACAAATACCGACCACGAACACGGAAGCAAACACCACTGCGTAGGAAGCGCAAGAGGTACGTCTAATACTCATCAAGTGGCAAACGTACAATCATTCATCATGTCCTACCCTCCACCTCCAGGTCTCCCTTCGAAATCTACACCCGCACCTCATCCATCTCTACCTGCTCGACCACCGCCATCCACTACACCAGCATTCAAACCAGCCTTCAATGCCGGACGTGGCGCTCCATCCTCATCCTTCGGCGGCTTCGCGCCTAGATCCGTAGCTGCTCCAGCCCCCCAGCCAGCGCACAACCCATATCCGCAACCTGCATACCCACAACAAGCATACAATGGTTACTCTGCAGCACCACAGCCAGAAGCAGCCTATGGTGCCGCGCCCCAAATCCGTAACCCTTTCGCACCTCCCAGTCAGACTCCTGGTGCGGTAGGAAGAGGCTATGATGAAGACCCAGAGATGGCAGCGCAGATCGCACAATGGCAATCGGCATATGCTGGCAAAGACACCTCGACAGCTTCTTCGGGTGGTTATACTGGTATTGTCAGAAGATATCCGGTTGGTGAGACGTCAGGTGCTGCAACCTCAGCCAATGCTGCCCCCCTAGGAGGTCGCGCCGAGGGACCAAGCATGAGCAATGCGGCTATGACAAGCGCGGCACATAACGATACAGGCGTAGCAACTGTGGTCAATGATGCGAAGACCAACACGAAGACCGTTGTTCGCTCAGGTGGTGGAACGACCTGGACCGATTCCTCTCTTCTCGAATGGGACCCTGCGCACTATCGGCTCTTCGTGGGCAACCTTGCTGGCGAAGTTACGGATGAATCACTCCAGAAAGCCTTCGCACGCTGGCCCTCTGTTCAGAAGGCTCGTGTTATCCGGGATAAGAGAACGACGAAAAGCAAGGGCTACGGCTTTGTCAGTTTTAGCGATGGAGATGATTTCTTTCAAGCTGCGAGGGATATGCAGGGCAAGTACATCGGAAGTCACCCGGTTCTGTTGAGGAGGAGCACGACGGAGATCAAAGCCGTTACGCCAAAAGATCAGAGAAAGGGCAAGAACAAGGGGAAGAATAATGGGAAGGGTGAAAAGGATAAGACTGGTGCTGGTGTACAGAAGGCTGGTAGTAAAACGAAGGGTGGCTTGAAGATCCTGGGATGAAGAGTTCGACTTTTTGCTTTATCTCTACTTAATGGGGGCGGAGACGGATTTTAATGTGGCGTTCGGGCTTCGTTTGTTTATGGAGCGAGATTTTTTGAGGCATGAATAGGGACGAAGGACAGGAGCATCAATGAGTTAGCTGGCTGTTGTAGAGACCCGGCTCTTGAGATAGATACCACGCAGCCAAAATCAAAGACAGACTTTAATTACATACTGCGACTTTTTTTTCTTGGCTGAAGCAAAACAGATTGTCACATTGCATCACATCAAAGTCGCTTAAAAATGTGTCCTAAAAAGTGTGACAGTCAATAACGTCAGCAAAGCCGTAAAGTGAATCGAATTAAGATGCTGAATGCACTATACTATGCATTTACAATTGTAACGGACATATTAGCTCCATTTTCATATCCATTCTGCTTTGTTGGTAAGCTAGTATGTAGTACCGGGACTTTTTATTTTAACCAGCTGCCAAAAAGAAAAATCTCACTTTCTTCAAGCGAATTCAACCCTTTCACAACACAACAACACAATAGAACACAACGCCATCCCAAAGACTCAAAAAATGCCAAACCCCCAACCCCAACAATCACCACCCCCCTCATTCCAGCACAAGAAATCCCTTATCCTCGCCAAACTCTCAGTGCCCATCTCAGAGTACGACGACCTCTCACCGAAGGGCTCGATCGACGTCGGGATCCGCGAGCTGATCGATGAGATTAATGCCCTGGAGGGATGTGTGACTACTAGTAGCTGTGCGGGGAGGGTGAGTGTTTTTTTAGAGGGGAGGAGGAAATTGGATGGGGGAGGTGGAGG
>JAFJYG010000890.1:0-21122 GCA_017366145.1 Cadophora sp. M221
CCCTAGAACCGATTTCTCTCCCTTGGAGAAACTATCGACCTGCAATTCAAAGGATCTCTTTCAAGCCAATCAAACACACTCATAACCACACTCACGTTGACAGTCAAAACCTCAAACCTCCTTCTCCGCCGGCCACAAAAGCTTCCTCCTCCAAATCGCCCAAACCGTCTTCCCAAAAACAACAATCCAGACCACAATCAGCGAAACACCCAACACCGTCCCCAGGATCTCTACAACATCATTCTCGAACGCCTGGCCCACCATATGCGTCGCACTAACCAGTGCCGAGTTCGGGAAGACATACGCAAAGAACGTAACGTCGAATTTTATCCTCGTGCTCTTGCTATTATCCTCAATGCAGGAGCTACGTCGTCGTCGAAGGCGGAGTAGTCTCCACTGCCCAAACACACTCAGTACAAAGAACCAGATCGCGAATCCCCAGATCACGAGCCCGACAGCGTAGGCAAGCACGCGCACAATGACGGACACCGTCTCTGCACTGCCTACTTTCGTGACGGGGATGGCTTTCGAGGCGAGGGTGCCGAGTTGGATGACGCCCGTGGCAGTGAAGCCTGCTGGGCCGACGGAGACGAACATGCTAGGTAGCTGGCGCGGGGAAGGCAGGCCGTTCGTCATGAGTCTGTAGAGGTAGGCGCTGTAGATGAGTGCGGAGACGAGGAAGCCTGTGCCTTGGAGGGTGATCGCGCCGACTATGATTGTTTTTGAGGAGATGCGTAATGTGTCTGTTGGTGTGGGGACGGAGTTTATGAGGGAGGCGGCGAGGGGTGCGACGATTAGGAGGGGGTAGACTGGGAAGACCCATACAGGCGTCATTTCTCGGAGGGAGAATTGCTGGGTTGAACAACTGCATTGAGGGAAAGTTATCAGTCACAGCTCAGATCAGATCAGATCAGATCATTATGAATGAGAAAGACTAAGTACCCCTTAGCCCCAACATATCCTGAAAGAATATACTTACAGAATAACATAAATCGCACAAGAAGACAGGAACGCCATCGCTGCATACACCCAAAATAGGACCTCCAGACCTGTTTGCAGCCACTTCCCACTACTTGGGACGCCGTACTTGGCGAAGGCCATGAGCATCACTCCGCAGCTGACGACGCTGGCTGGGATGAAAAGAGACTCCGACGGCTCGAGGAATGATTGCTTGAATGAACCTGGGCGCGTGCAGAACCGGATCGTGATGAGTATGCAGCAGCTTATGAAGAGGATGATGGTTAAGATGAGGAAGATGTTGCCGATGGTGTTTAAGCCGCGGAATTTGAATGGTACTAGAATGCAAACATGGTTAGTTGGGCATACTCACAATGCTAAAACATCTTCTCGGTAGACATATAAGTAGAGGAAACCACATGGGAAGGGATATTTTCTCCTGCTTCTTTCTTCCATCTATCTTTCTTTTCTTTTATCGTTCCTTTTTCGGAAAGTTTTTACTTACTAGAATTAATCGCATTCGCAATGCCTCCCGTCGCCATGACCATGGTGAACCAATTCCACGTAAACAACTGTAATCGATCTTTCCATGTCACATTTCTGGTCTCGCAACCAGCAACAATATTCTCTTTCGATTCCACGGATTCAACAGCGCTTCCTCTCCTCTCTTCGCTGGTTGTGGATGGGACATTCTCCTCGACTATTCTAGATCTGTGGTCTGTTTCCGTGCTCGTGTAGATTGTGCTTCCTTTGAATGTGACACAACGAGGAGGGGGTTGTTGCTGGGACTCGAGATCGTCTGAGAAGTTGAGGTGGTGTCTGTCTTTGTTTGTACCTGTGAAGGGCTGTGATGGCGTTGATGATGCCCACATGGTTGGATTTGAGACTATCAAGGCTTGAAGAGTAATGTGTGCAGGACTCCTTTTGGAGGGACTGAATGGTGCATGAGAAATAAGGTGAACTCGAACGCAAGCTCAGTCGTAAGCGAAGCTGTGAATTGAGGTGAAGTGAAGTGAACCTTTACAATAGTAAAGCGAAGCAAAACAGTTTGTAAGTTTATTTTCAAAAAGATCAAACAACGCTGCCGGTGGAAAGAAGAAGTCTTCTGGTCTGTAGCGATCGATGATATTTGTTATAAACAAAGCGCACTGGTGGTTTCATACACTGTCTGGTTTCTTCATTCCTCTTCTTTCCTCCAAACAAGAAAGAGAGGCCCATGATGTATACAACTTTTTTCAAGCCACAGAATATGTTTGATTCCGTCTAGCCGAACAACGTTGAAAGACATGCATACCTCATATGCCGCTAAGTGACTTAGTCGGTAGCGCTCGGATGCAGGGTCTCAGAAGGAGGCAAAATCAAGATATGATTGAGCGACCAAGCGAGAAATTTTCCGGTTCCACTTTGGAAGAGCGGTCTGGTTGGTTAACTTTAACGTCTTGTCTTGCTTTGCTTTGCCTTGCCTTGCTTTGGCTGGGGTTGGATGTCCATCCCATCCTGTGGGAGGAAAATTGAAGATAAAGGTACGCATGTCAAAAATAGCTCCGGCACTGACATATCTGGACCCCTGAGCTGCGGAGTGACCCGGGATAGAGAATGGGATGATATCACTAGCGGGGAAAGTGAGTTGGAAAACGGAAAGGAAAAATTCAAAAGGAGATAAAATAATGTGTTTGTGTATCAAGGGGAAATCATGATCTTTTCTCGCTCTAGAAGCTGCCTCCGCGTATATTCCGGTAGATAGATGCAGGGAGTGTATGCTGGACGCTGGCTGATCAGAGGCCTAGCATGCACAAGACCAACTACTTCCTCGGGAGATAGTTCGGCTTGCGTGCGCAGAGCCACACCAACTCGGAAGATAGGTGCCGTTTTGCATGGGCCAAGTGTGGAGGATCGTAATCTCAGTTGCAAGACCCCATTCTAAGCAAGACTCTGCGGATTGTCGGATGTGCCTCTGTTTGAGATCTGTGATCAGCGGTCACTCACTGGTGGGTGGATAGTTACAGTGTGGTCTAGACCCTTGGGACCTTCGAGACCAAGTGTGATGCTGGAATAATCCATTTCCGGCGAGAATAAAACCATTGGATGTTTCTCGTCTTCTTCTCGCTTTTCCTTCTTACTGTTTCCCATGGAGTTTCAACTTCCACCAAAGCTCTTTTCTGAATGCTTCAATTCGACATTGGCATATGACTTGGTGCCGACTAGGCTATACGACAATCTCGTACATGTACCACACAGTGTGGATGACTAGAATACAACACGCAACATTCAGCTTACAGGAGAAGCTACACAGTCCACGTATTGCTCTGACTGGAGCAAAAAAAGATCCGAAAATAGTGCATTTTTCAGTAAGAGGAAAATTCCCCCACAGGGGCAAAGAGCTTGCAGCTTCCAGTTATATTGCCAATAGTGTTTTAACGGTTGCCGTCTAGAATTGAGTCTGAGATCCACCAGCAGTGGGAGTCTGAAGAGCCCATGCCTGGTCAAGCCACGCCGGAGGAAACACTGGGAAGGAGTTGGTTTCTCCTTCGAATCCCCCGTTGTGCGCTGCTAGTGGCATCATCGCATGAGTCGCCGAGACAGGCGGATCTGTCATGATTCCGAATGAGGTCTGATCAAATGTAGGAGCTTGGTTGGCAATATTCATGCCCATCCCAAGGCCTAGTTCACTACCGAGCTGGGGCTGCCCGGGAGCCACCGGAAGCGAGGGACCTCCCATAGGGTCTACATAGAGGTTGAAATTTTGGTTACCGGTCGTCATTGAGAGACCGGAAAGGTGCGCTGATGAGATCTTATCAAAGATGTTCTTCTAAGCATTAGTGTGGTTGCAGTTTGGGGATGGACAGTCTTACTCCAAGAGAGGCTACGCATCTCGCAGCGGATGCACTTTCCGAGGATAGTCTGATAAGTATCTGCCGACCTTTAACGGCGGCTGTCATGGCTTCCATGGCAGTTGGATCGCCTGAATTGCCAAGTATGAACATGCAGAGTGACATGACGGCAAAGAAAGTAATGTAAACAGTGAACCAATACGCTCCGATTAGCAAGCCGTGTGTGTCCATCTGCTCTACGATCCAAATGACCTGCATGGAGGCTGTAACACAGGCAGACGCACAAGCGTAGGATCTCATCTCGGGAACATCATTCGGTTGAGCTCTCACCAAATGCTGTATAAATGGTCGATAGAGAACCATCTGAACATGGGCGTATGCCAAACGCAAGAGAAGTTGCAACCTGGAATGATGTTAGCCTACATACTAAGAAACTAAGGAGGTCGGGAACTTCTGTACAACATACCCTAAAGCCTTCGGTGACACAGGAACAGACATGGTTGGCGGTTCCGCCACATTCCGAAACCAATCGTCCAGCTCGGCTTCCACGTTCACCACGCGCGTGTAGTCAACCTGATAGGAGGAGCATTCTCGACTGAGCTGCTTCTGATTGGGGTAAATACGCGCTACAACATTCGCCATGATCAGAAGTAGTTTGGTGTGCGCGTTTGCAACTGCCATTATCGACGTATGACCTTCCGGCATGGGAGTTATGCCATCAGCAGTAATGAATTCATCATCAATGTCTATTGGCAAATCCTGATCAAAGTCCTCGGCTCTGATGTTCTTTGGGAGACCCAACATCGTCGCGACGTACGTATCCATTGTTTGTAGCACCCAGAAAACTCTCTTTCGAACCTCTTGCTCGATCGGATCGAAGAATCTTAACACGAGCGACCGATGCAGCCCCATACGGAATGCAGATGCTATGGCAACAGATATATACGAGTAGCAACAGTGCATCAAGCCTAATGACTGAAAATAGATGACCATGCAGAGAATCGTTTGCAGAGAAGTAATGTCATGACAGTCCATGGCATCTATCAATACTTGTCCAGCTCGAAAGTATTTCGCCCTAGCTATGGATTAGTACTGTCTCGATTGGAGTCTGGTATTGATAGAAAAACTTACCCCTTCGCTTTATCCACATCGCTAGAGGCTGGATCGTCGCCCTCAGTTGGCTTTCCGGCATAGAGTTCCCCAAGAGCTAAAGTGACGTACAGAAGAGACATGAAATCCTTGTCTTCTCGGCTGTAATTATCCGGCTCTATTTCGTAGATTCGTTCCAGCCGCTTGTCAAAGGATGGTTTGTGGACGAATCTCAAAAGGCTGCATGCGTCTCCGATGGCGATGGTCGTCAGATAGGAAGCGACGGTTTTTGGCGGCAGCTCTACATGCCTTGATGATTCTTGTGGCATTTCGGGTTCTACACTTGATGGTGAGTACCCTCTTGGTGGGAACAGTTTGGAAGATATTTCTTTTTCAGTGTCTCGATTGAGTAGCTGACAACAACGATCACTTATCCTGTCCAGGAATGCCAGGCCAGAAAAATCTCCGTGGTAGTCACACCGTCCCATGCCGTCAATATCGAGACGGCCAGTTGCCCGGATCATGGTGTCTAAAAGCTCCTGGTCCTTCGAAGGGGATCTTGAAGGTCGATCTGTGCGATGCTTTGATATTGGTGGCTCGATAACAGTGGGTAAAGTTTGCGAGGCATGATCTGATGCCAGGACCCGTTTGATATTGATGCCGGGCACGAACTGCACTAAGGCATATTGGAGTCGCTCAATCTTTTTCTCTAATTCTTCAACGTACAAAGGGCCACCATAACGGGCTTTTTTGTCCGTACTGTATGTGCATTCTAGGGAATGTTAGCGAGACAGCAGCGTGTGGATGTCATGCCTCTCAATTGGAGAACTGACTTGCACACACACCTTGATTATAGTTGATGCATGCTTCACAGGGCTGTTCTCCATCGCATTTAGTCTTTCTCCCTCTGCAATCATCACAGGCCCTTCTGATACGTTTACGTTTAGACTCAGGCTTGTGAGTGGATTCAGGCAGTGACATTGGAGTGTCGGCATCGGCATTGGCATTGGCTGGGGTAGCCATTGCTTTTCTCGTCATTCTGTTGAGGATCGAAGGACAGACAGGTTAACACGACGTAGAGCAATTCATAGTACCGACAAAACCAAATAATCAACAAGGAAGCACACAGGGTGTGAAAATATGCACGTCCGAATTGCTTCTGCCAGACAGCTGCTACCTCTCCTGTGTTGATGTTGGGACAGAAGATAGGGGCAGATCTCGCTAAGGTCGCTTGCCAGCAAGCCTTTGTCCAGCCGAGTCTAATTTTCGATTCCTTTGCCCTGGGAAGGCTGGGGGAGGGAAGAGCGAAAATCACGCAATTGACGCTGACGAAACAGATAATTCAAGTCGCAAAATTCCCACGATGGGGGGGAAAGGAAGAAGGGGCTCAAATAAAGCAAGGTGGGGTGGTGGTGGCCGCCTCGGAACGGAGGGTCTGAGGTGCTCGAGGGAAGTCTTCCCCTTCGTCATCCCGCGCTTGGCCGGTGCCCTGTTCCACTCTACCACAGGGCCAACCAATTATCTGCCGATTTCCAAGCGATGTGCTAGTCCTCATACCGCCTAGACTTGAGCTGCTTGAGCGAGCCCCTGATTTGGCCCCGCAGCGGCCTCGCTTAAACGGATGATCGGATGTTGAACATTGGCAGTGACTGACTGACTGGTTGCGTAGTAACTTGGGACTGACAAATACATCTATCTGTCCAACAGCTGCTTCTTCTTCTTTTCTAGAAGATGATTAATCATTAATGTTCGATCTTATCAGCCCAGGGTCTTACAAAAGGCTGAGTCACGCATCGTCTGCACAATCTTGTTGTTGACTCGCTTATGGCAAGACTGAAGCCACGATCAACCAATGGAGAGGAGCTCTTGGACTCAATTGGCTCTTGGATTTAAGATACCATGACATACATACATACTTAACACGCATATATGCCATAGAGTGATAACTAACTCGGTAGCTACCCTTGGTCAACCACTCGCCAGTTCGAGGAAGGTGCAGGAAAATATATTTACAAGAACAGAATGTACAGCACAAACACAGGAAGAACCTTTTTCGCCAACCACAAACCCCCAACCTTCTTCCTCCCAAACGAATGTGTCATCAACCGATCAGACTTCGCAAGAATCATCCTCTGCCGGAGCGGAAGGTGCCGCAGTTGGTGCTGCCTTCACTACGGTAGAAAATGTGGTGTGCTTATGGCCATGCTTCTTCCCCTTGGAACGGGACGATGGTTTGGTTGGGGACGGAGGAGTATTGATGGCACCAGCTGCTGAGGAGCTAGCTACAGGACCCTGGGAGACGGCTGGAACGGAGACGGTTGGAACGGAGACGGTTGGAACGGAAACGGTTGGCTTAGCGGTTGGCTCGACGGGAACAAGAGTTGGGTTTGATGTCTCGACTGGGGCATCGACGCCGGTGGTGATAGGAGCAGTCGAAGAGGACTCTGCAACAGCCTCCTTAGTCGCACTCACAATGGGAGCTGCGCTCGAACTTGCAACTGGGGCAGGAGCAGGAGCACTTCCACCTCCAGTGCTTGCACACGCAAAGCTCATCTTGGTAACTGGAGTTGCGGAATCCTTAGGCCCGCTCAGGTCCCAGGTCATGTCTACGTATGGCCAGCAAACTTTGCCAGTGCCAACGTTCGCGATGTCTCCACTGACGAAGACTTTAGTGTCCGTCACAGCAGCACCGACCTTAGCGCCAGTCTTGTCGATGATCTGGAATGAGGTTCCGGCATATGTTCCACTGCAGCTAAGAGGTACTGGCTGGCAGTCTGGCTTCGTGAGAGTCTCCCATGTAACGAGAGCGAGGTCAGATGAGATGGCTGCCACGTGAACGTTTTGATGGTCGTCAGTCTCGGACTTGGTGATCCAGTTCACTTGAGAGTCACCATCCGCACCAAGGGTCGATGAGGCTTCAGCGCCTGTAAGCTTGTTCTTGCTGGACATTGTGGAGATAGCGACATTGTGGTTCAACCAACGTGGGCTACACTGTGTGTTTGGAGCTCCGAGCCAAGTGTTGGTTGTCAAGGACACAGCTCCGCGTGATTGCCATGCGAAGACGTAGTTGGTGCTAGAAGGAAAGAGAGCCAGGTTTGAGTAGGAGCCGCCCATGCCTCCCATAGGCTCACCACTAACTCCATTCGTGGTGTTCTCGTTGGCGATTTTGACACCGGCCATAGTCTGGGTATCGGTGTTCAGCCAGATCGCTCCTTGGTCTTCGGCGCAAATCGTGGCGAAGGGAGCAGCATCAGCTGCTTCGATTCCAATGCCGGTGTTGTGTGAGCATCCAAAAGTACTGGCTGAGGGAATATTTTGCAGAGCGCCAGCATCATTGACGTACTGGATGGAGTCTCCAAAGTGGCCTTGTGCCCATCCGGTGTATGCTGCGCGGATGTTAGATGTAGAAGGCGTGGATGGGGTTTGGAGGTTTCATTACCAGTCACGACAAAATAGGCACTGTAAAGTCCAGCTTTTGCTGAATATACCAGATCACCATTAGCGTCGGGAGTAGCAGTCAACTATTCTAGTCAGTTTGGGTCGTTCTATTCTCAAATGGGAGGGATGCTGACTCCATCTGAGGGGTGGATGCCAGGTCCATTCAACGGTGTTCTCCATGCCTCTGCTCCATTCTTGTATCTGATGAGAGCCACAATTGGCATGTTGTTAGTTGGGAGATCAGTCGTTCCAGCCGCATCAATCGTAGCCATCAAGGCAAATCCGTCATTATGAGCCACCAACCCAGCAGCCTCATATCCAGGAATCGTCACCGCTTTACCAACGGCAGTGAAAGTCGTAGTATCGACTTGCTGAACCACAACATTCTTCTTGGCTGAGTCCAGGTATGCAAGGTAGGCCGATTTTCCATCATCGGAGACACAGAAAGGTGTTCGACGATGATGGGGAAGGCCAGTCCAGTAAGCCGGAATGATAGGTTGGAAGGAACTTGGCAGCGTGAGCGAGTTTGGGAAGGACGATATGCTTGGATCAGCGAAGACGGAAGAGGCACCAGCCACAATGAAGGAAGAAAGGAGTGAGAAACGCATAGTTGCGAGTGTTTTGGAAGTAAGGACTGAATGAGCACACGTGCTCTAAAAGTTTTGAGAAAAGAACGAAAGTAAGTCCTGTAAGGATAGGATGAAGAGAGGAAACTAAACAAAACTGCGAGAGGAGAAGGACCTTTATGAAATTTCGCAACCATGTCATACGAGGAAACCATGCGTGCAAGTAAGCGTCAATTTTGTTCCGAAACTATGCTGAGATGCATAGTGGAGTTGCCCTATGGCTGAGGGAGATCATGGGCTTGGCTGTACGGATTTTCCGGGTAGATAGCACCAAGCAATTCGCAAGGAGTAGTGGGAATGCGGGGTGATTTGTTGCATTCAATGAGCTGATCCCCTTCAAATCCCGAAATGAGAAGTTTCGAAGAGTCTAGACGTGAGGTAAAAGGCCTAGAATCGAAATGAGGAAGGCTGCGATGGGAGGATCATGGAGACGAAAGTTTTAAGGTTTGCGGGTGGCAGATATCAAGTTGAAACATTGGAGGATTTAGGGGCGCTGCTAGGCGAGATTCAGGGGAAGCCAGCTCCCCTCCTCGGATTCACGCGATGAAACAAACGGAAGATTTCTAGTTGTGCACAGCATTGAAGTATAATTGTGATAAGATTTGTCAATTGATTATTCTGGTAGGGAAATGGGAATACGAGCGCGGGGAATGTAATTTCCTGGCACAGACATGAGTTGCACGATTCTTGCAAGTCAACAAATAACTCGCCAATCAGCGGCTTTTGATTAGCGCATCTGCGAGATTGGAATATTAGTACGGATCAGGCACGCGAACCGATTCCAAGAATCTTGCGCACGGAAAACCTATATTGAAATGCTTCTTGGGCCATATATCCCATGAACGTCTTCTGCGATATGAGTTCCAACATTCAGCACGATCAAGCATCGATACGATCGAAGTGTCCGCAAATAGAGATACTTTTGACTTTGTGAGGATCGTGATTGTTTGAACCAGACATGTAATCTCCTTTGGCTTCCTTGAGGCAGATTACTACAAGCCACCGTTTTCTTTCAACATCTGAAGCTTGGTTGTTCATTCAATCTGTGTCATTTCCCTAGAGTTTGCTCCAATTCCTCCGCCTCTTGGAACCTTCCTAGTGGAACTTTTTCGAGATGCGCTCCTTCCCCAATGACTCGCTCTCATTTTACCTACCTCAGATGTCCCAAGATCACTCATCAGAACCAACAACACCAATTATCACAACTCTATTCTTAGCTCGGCCATTTGAAGGAGGCAAGTCATTCCCTGTGTAGAGGTAGAGAGAATGTTCTCCAACAATCGGTTAAGCTAATTTTTCAAGGTCATCATTAAAAGGTTCCAAGACATCCAGTGGAAGCTCCTCATGCAGCATCGCCTTCCGATCAATTGAAGCTGTACAACATGTCAAATTTCAAAGTGGCGAGGATGTTCCAGACAGTCACGAATGTAGGTATGGATGGCACGGCAGATACAGCGAACGCAAACTCGAAAGTCAACCACACCACAAAACCCAAGACTGATACCCCTCGCTTTGGGAAGTCAACAAAGGCCAGTCGAGCTAGAAGCCAGGTATCAAAAAATGGGACGATCAGCCGCAAGAATACGGATAATGATGAACCTGTTGTGACCACAATGCAATGTGCACGGAGCAGTACGGACAATAGTGAACTAGTTGCAGCGCCTGTCCGATCAGCTAGATCAACCAGCAGGCCGACTCGACCAAAGGTCTCCGAGATTTGCATCGTGCTGGAATATGATGAGTTGTTTCCTCACTGCAAAGTCCATGGGGCTTTTGTGGACATGGTTGATGCAAACAACAAGGTCATTGAACTTTTTAAAGCAGATGAACTGGGACGACAGGAGAGAGGCAAGGTGCAACCGTATATTTCGGAACATGGATGCCTACAATATTACAGGGATGGAACAACTCCAAAGCGTATGGCGTGGGCTTTGAAAGTTCCAGTTCGCCCTAGAGGCACGAGAGACGCTTTGCTGCCGTGGCCAAACGAGGAGGAAATGACGTCGATGTGGGAAGTCGCTGGTCCAGCTCGCCGACGAGCAGCAGGATGGTAATAGAATAAATGATAGGGTGGGCGATTTGACTGCCACTGGGATTAGATGTGGACATGATTGTCCATGAATATAAGCTTCTTGCCTCTAGATACTACAGATTGATCAATGAGAGGGAGGAGGTGGTATCGAGTTGTACCATGGAGTCTACACGGAATGGATCATTATGGAAAATCAAACAACGTGTTATCAAATAACATGTACTTCGTTCGTGACATTGAAGGTGACTTTTTAGGTTGGCGAGTTGCTAGTTGGGTGGCTAGGATCTCGTTCAAGGCTTTGAGCGAGGTCTTTACGCACCCGACTAGCTGACCCTTATCCTAGACTGAAAATCCTACGAGGAGTTCGTTTGAACAGCACGCATTGGAATGATTCCATGTCCAAACCAGATCCAAACAAGTCTTCATGAACACCGGAGCCAAGCTCGATCGGATCTTTACCTTTGCATCCACTCTCAACATAGAAGATGCAGTACCAGATTTTGACATCGATAGTCATTGAATGAACTGCGTGAACAAAAGGGGCTTTGATCTCGTTGCACTCCTTGCTTGAGACCGTGAAGTTCTTGGACACCCCTTGCATACTCGGCTCGTTGTAGAGGATCACTCTATCGCCCTCATTAGTAACCATCGTTCAGCAATATGTGAGGGCAGGGCAGGACATACTCTGCAGTCTTAGCTTTCAGGGCAGAAAGTCTGCCCTGAGAAGTGTGATGCTTCGAGTGAAGACTCAGCAACTCGTCCCCAAACACACACTGGAAAGAGGCGGCTTGATGACCCCATTCTCCCACATGGCTGTACGAGCCCTCTTCCAGGTATAGCAGTAATTCGCCAGTACATCCATCATCGGCAAAGAATCTGCACCCATAGACATCGAAGCCGCCAAGATCGATGGATCCGATGTTGTGCCTAAACGGTTTTTCGATGTCGATACAATTGTCTCCGAAATAGTACGTCCCATGGTCGCCGCCGTATTGCCTCTCAGTGAAGACGTTGATACTGAAACTTGGTAAGCAGCTGTTTTAATCTTCATTTCTCGGAGTGGAAAGACTTGCGAGCCAGTTGGATCGGGTTTGAGGAAGTGCGTGGCTGCGCGTATGACGGGCAGTGCCCAGAGGCTTGCAATGATCACTTTGAAAAGCATATTGAAAATTGATTGAACAAGAATATGCGAGTCGAAGAGTACCTGAGAACGAAGTGGATGGAGAATGAAATAATATCATGTAGAGAAAATATAGACATCTGTGTAATGGAGTACGAGATGCAAGATCTAATTTGGTTCTTGAGCCCTCACCTTGTCGATCTCTCATGTAGTTAACCTCTGAATGCAGAAGTCTTACTAAGATGGGGATCTATAATACAGTGTACGTCTAACAGTGTATTGGAAACCTTTGCCTCATTCAATTGCTTCTGAGCAAGGAGAAACCTCTACAGATCAGTGGCAGCCGAGGTAGGACCGTGCTACTGTGTAGCACCCACAGCAGAGCACTGCATCTTGGATGCCAGACCGACCTGAACTTCAATACTTAACTGAGATTATCACGTACCTCAAATATCTTAAGTTCAGGGTATATCTTTACTACACAGGACTTCGCCGACCTTGTTCATCCTCACCCAGTCAGTCCACTAAAACCTTTACTCTCCCGCAACAGTCTAACAGACCACCCTTCTTCATAAACCAATAAGGGTGACCGAAGAATAAGCCGTAAACAATGAATTAGGCCTTGAAAGAAATTCTGTTGACTTGAGATGAGTCCTTTCCTGGGACAGAAATCAAGGCTCATAAGTGGGTGGGAAGGCAAGTTTAAAAACAAATTAAGCGAAATTTTCTAAAGCGAGGGGTGAGCCAAAGACCACCTATCAAGCAGTTATGCAAGTTCGACAGTTTGATGAAGTACCCCGCAAGAGACACAAAACTTAAAAACCGAATCCCATCGCAATGCTCTTGTCATTCCCCCCTTTCCCCATTTAAGACAGCTGCTTATTCCAGCAGAGCACCGCCCTCGCGCCCCAGTCCTCGGTATCCACAATATCTCTATCCCTATTAACTGTCTACACAGAGTCTCCCTGACATTTCTCGCCCTCTGCATGGAAGACACAACTATGAACCCTACTCCCAAGGCGGATAGATCCGAAATCGAATCCAGACCAACCGGACTGGACTGGGAGATCAAAGCATGTAGATCTCGCACTGGGCATAAGTTCAAGCGTGGTTCTCGTCCCGGTGAAACTAGGGGAGCTGAATATTTCGACCCTCCGTGAGGTTAGTGAGGGATTGGGAGATAGAGAAGGGGGCGGTGTTTACTGGTATGGGCTTGGTTGGGGGTTGGAGGGTGTGGTAGGTGGGTTTGAGAAGTCGGGAGTGTCGAGTAAGATTTGGACTGTGAGAGGTTTGCTGATTGTTCTTGATATGAGTGCCATGACGATGGTTAGAACTGCTGGATTTAAAACAGAATAACGCATCGTGACGGGTGTTGGATAAGGTAATATAAATATGAAGGTAATCCTTAATGAGATAGATAGGTAGATTAAATAGGATATTCAATCTCTAAATCCGCGATCTTGAATCTTTGGAAGTTGAAATTCATTCAAGGACTACAGTACCTACCATATGAACAAAAAGGCAAAGGAAAGTAATTCCGACTGTTGCACACGTGTGTCGATCTCACTTTTGGTGCTCACAGCCTTGAGACTGTACAACTTCGAGCTCCTGGGACCTGGACCTGGACTTGGACTTGAGAAACATCCTTCTGTTTCGCTGTTTCTGTGATACTGCCGATCAAGATTACAGTACTACCCTCCGAAAGGAAGTCCCAGATCGACATCGCTGATGAAGTCAGCTTTATCTACTATACAGCACCTGGGGAGAGCGCCCATATCACGCCGTGGCCGCTAATACTCAGTGCATTGGGGACAAGAGGAGACAAGAAGAGCAACCAAGAATTGTATGTGAAGTCCAAGAAACTGAGGCAAGTCTTAGTGTAAAGTAATTAGGCAGACAACTTCACTCCCATATGATTACGGTAGTACGCAATACTGAAGGGGAGACAAGAGTATTTCAAATAGCAAATCCAGTGTCCTGGAGGTGACGAGTCTTCCCCGACTGTTACATCAGTAGTGGATTGGCACTCCATCTTTTTATACACAGAAAGAGCAATAGTATAGTATATCGTATACCGCAATGAAGCAGCCCTAAAATCTACATTCTTAGGCAAAATAGACTTGTATTGACTACAAAGAAGCGTGTCGTCACTGAGACTTGGAAGTGAGGAGAGTGTGCGTATCCACATCATTTCAACTCGACATGATGTGATCGACTACTATGATAGAACCTCTTTCTCTCTGGGAGAAGTACAGAAGCTTAGAACTTGTAGCTAACAACAGACTGACTGTACCGCTTGAACGTGAAATAAACCAATGAGATCGATATTGAGAACGATACTCGGTAGCCTTTTTTTTTTTTTTAAAAAAAAAACCTCATCGGCTACTGTAATTAGAAGTGAAAATCCGTCTCTCACACAACTTGCATTCCCAAGTTCCAAGGGGCAAAAGTAAAAGGTATCTATTGATCTATCTATCTACGAATACAAGACTTTTCGTTCATACCCCACCATCCATCCCAGGAACTCCTTGCATCGGCGCAAAAATACCCTTCACATAGCCCTCAGCATCCGCCGAGATCCTCGCCATATCAATCCTATTCTCCAGCGCATTATTGACCCCCTCAACCACAGCCCTCTCCTCCATAACACTGCCCATAACCTGGCCCTCATGTACCCAATAGGCGCTATTCCTGCTCCTCAGATCCTCGTCTCGTAATATAGTATTCCGTAGAATACCCGTAGCGTTGAGCTTCGCTCTCGCTGCGTCTAGGATACGAGTCGATATCTCGATCCGTTCTGGTGTCATGGGCGGAGTGACGAATGCACGATTCGTGCTGGAGAGGTAGAGCATCCAGCCCAGCACAGCATCTAGAGCAGCGAGGCTAACACCGCGATAAACTCTCATTTTCCAGAAGAAGAAATCGAGGTCTTCTGCTCTGAGGGCGCGGGCGTTGACTTGTGGGTGGTAGGACGCTACGAGGTATATCTCAAGGAGAGCGAGGGAGGAAGCGCCTACAGTGGCGGTTGTGCGCCATACGGTGGCTTCTTTACCTATGAAGAGGCCGGAGGTGACGAGGGCGAGGATCACGAGGTTGAAGATGTGAGGCGTGAGGATGGCGGGGAGGGAGTAGTAGAGGTAGGAGTTTGGGTCATCGGCGTTGCAGAAGGTGCATTCTGCTAGAATGTCTGGGCCGTATTGGAAGAAGAGGAGGCGGGAATCGAGACTGTTCAGTCGGTTTCGTAAGAGCGTGTCGCTGGCTGTTAAGCCTTGCGGGCGGAGGGCTGAGAGACGGGTGAAGAGGACGTCGGTGGGGGTTTGGATGCGCGATTGTGTGAGGGTGAAGATGTTCTCGGGGTTGAAGAGGGGGAGGGTCTTGAGGAGGAAGATGGCAGATGCTACGAAGAGGATTGTGAGGGCCCGAACGACGTGCGAAGGGACTGGCCGTATGGATATCCCATGGATCGAGGGGGAAGCGCGTATTGATCTATAGTACGCGATTCCTTTGGGGAGGAGGATGGGGCCGAAGAAGAGGAGGAGGGACTTGATACTGTTGACAATTAATGGGAGTTCAGAGGGGTTTGGATGGCTACTTACGTCCCCCAGGATACAGCCATGATGAATGGCTGGAAGTGACCGTGGACAGTCGAGAAACACAGAAGTGAGATTCATGAGACTCAAAAGACACAGTCGCAACTCATTGGCGATGCTGTGATCGTGAGATGGCAGTATCCTGCCAAGCAATTTCACCGCTCTCAAATAAAGCTAGCACAAGACTCTAGCTCCATCGCAGCTTCAAAAAGCTCTTTTAAAAATTTGTAGCTTTCCTTCCCAAACACAACTCTTCAAAGCTTTGCACTCACGATTCGAGCGCAAAGTGGAAACTTCTCTCGGCAGTGGTTTGTACATAGCTATTTAATCAACTACGTCGCAGCTTTCACATTCTCTGAATTCCAGAGATAGCTCCTCCCCTTCGCACCAGAACCTATCCCACTCATACAGCATAGTGGCACTTTCGAAGCTTTGGGCGACTCTCTCTCCATGGTCCTCAAAGTCAAAAAGAATGCCCAGATCAAGCCCCAAGTACTCTGCCAAGAGTCATCTCACTCGTGTTGCAGAATCTTAGCTTCTCCTAGGAGAATCGATGGGGATTTTTGCGTCTTTTTGATGAGAGACATTCCTTCTTCCACCGGCCACATACATAGCACCGCATACGAAGTGTATCGCCCATACATATCTATGTATGCGATCTCCCATAGAATAGTATATCGATGTCAATGTCCATGTAGAATACCGAATGTGATATATACCACTCGCCTGAATGTATAATGATCATTCTCGCACACAATCTACAATTCCTTCTCTGGTGCACCTGCCTTCTCACCCGGAACCTTGACAGCCTCCCTCGGTGTCTTGACACCAGCTCCAGCACCAGTACCCTTCACCAAAGCAACGATCGCAACAAGCGCATCACTAACCAGCAGAATCACCGCTCCACAAGCCAGTGCCCACGCCTGGATACTGACACTCCCCAGCGGCGCGCGCGGGAACGACAGCAGCCACTCAGCGTAATACGGTACCCAGCCCTTGGGGATCCAGAACATGGCCTGCTTCGAGTACCAGAACTGCAGGAACATGCGTAGGCCGTTGGTACCGAGCCAACGGAGTGTCGAGACGGCGTTGTCGAATTGGGATTTCGTCGTGTCGGTGGAGGATTCTGTTTGTGGGTTTCCAACGTTAGTGGGAGGAAGGTCATTTGCTTAGATAGATGGCGAGAGAAGGGAGGGAGATATGCGTACTGCTCTTCTCTAACTGCTCGACGACTTTATCATGCTGTCTGCGTAACTTGGCCCATTTCGCGAACTCGTCTTGGCTACTGGTTGCGTTCATCTCCTGCTTGATCTTGAAGTACTGCGCCTTGAGATCTTTCTGCTCGGCTGCAGACTTGGACGTCGGGGTGGGGAGGCGGTTGAAGAGGTTCCATAGCTAGGAGAGTAGCCATGTTAGATAGGTATTCTGCAAATATTGTGCTGTGACTGGGGCGTGAGGAGGCTTACCAGGCTATTTATTGTCGCGGCTCCGAAGGTGTTCACCAGATGGATGGCAAGTTGGAGAATGAAGACCAGGAGGATGAGGGACGGCATCTTGACGGCTGGGCTATGAGGAGGTCTGTGAGTCTGCGTAGATGGAGTGTCCAGGGATGGGTCCTTACGTTGTTGTGTGTCAAGGTAGTTCCTCTGAATGTTCTGAACAGAAGGCGGTGCTTTTCGAAGCCTCACTCTTTAAAATCGTGTCCAAAGTTGTGGCACGGCCCGCGAGGCTAGCCCACAAGGCTCCGAAGCCCTCACAATCCAACCTCGCCTGCTCGCTCAATTACAAGTACCAAATTAGTTCACAACCTTTATTAAAACAGCAAATTTTCATGCATCACAATGTCGAGAGCTCTTGATTCAGAAACAGTTGCGTCACTCCAAAAAGCCAATCTCCTAGCAGTTTACAATGACATCGCATTAGCCCTATCTACCCCCACCTCGAAACTGCTCGAGATTGAGTTCCTACCCAAAAGCCACCCGCTACCTCCAGACTGCAATGTTCTCATTGAGGGAAACAACATCGCTGTCACGAAGATCCAATTAGTGCAGGCGTTCATTGTGGCAAGAGAGATCTTCTTCAGATATATGAGAAGGTGTGCTGAGGAAGCTTCGAAGGAGAAGGAGTTACTTGATGCGACTGCTGTTATGCTTTTGATGGACCCGGAACATCTCACTGCGGCCAATACACGGAAGAGACTCATTAGGAAATATGAGAATGGTCCTGGAAGTGAGCTTGAGGCGCTTCTGAGGAAAGAGCTGCGGTTTGTGGATGGCTATTTGACTTCACGACTTCATCGTCATACTAAGTCGCCTACCCTTTGGGGTCACCGTCGGTGGATTCTTGAGAGGTTAAAAGATTTGATAGCCGAGCGTGATGTTCTGGAGGATCTCAAGTCGGTGGTTTTGGTGGCTGCTGAGAGACATCCTAGAAATTATTACGCCTGGTCTCATATGCGGTGGCTCGTTCAAGTCTTCGACAACTCACCTACTCATCCAGAGGATGGCTCGACGACTGAGACTGTGCCTGAACACCCCCAAATGATCTCTGTCATCAAGGATTGGTGCCTCAAGAATCCAAGTGACACTTCTGGCTTCTCGTTCCTGCTGTTCTGCCTCTTCAACCTTGGACCTTCAAGCGCCTCAGCAAAGACTGAAGTTTGCTCATCAGTCTGCGCAGATGTTGTCCGGCTCGCTGTCTCCTTCAAGTGGACTCACGAGTCTGTTTGGGTATTCCTCAGGACCGTCGTTGCTTCGGAAATGGCAACCGAGAAGGCTATACTCGACTTCTTCCAAGCTATTGAAACCATTTCAGTTGCGCGTCCAGATGGGAAACGAGTACTCGATACAGCAAAAGAGTGGTGTGAAAGAAATCAACAGAGTTGCAATACATGATGCAGTGGACTTGGTCAGAGAAGATACGCAGAGAAACTAGCCGCCAACAAATGCCACCCATCGAAATTGTTGACTAGACAATCTCCGGTATCCAGGCTCATCGACATCATCAGACACCGTCAAATATGTTGGCATCGAAAGACAATTGCTCGCTTGCAGGATGGTAATATTCGATGCAAAGATGAAGGGAAAGTTGCCACTGCCACTGGATGCATGACGTTCTATCCAAATTCTTCTGGCACATGTCCCACGTCTTTTATCAATTCGCGATCCAAACCACATTTCGATCGATACCAAGCACTTATTCGAGATCTTCACCCTGGCCGGAATAATCTTGGTAAATAGTGGCTGGACCAGGACCAGGATTTGAGATTGAGTAATGTCCACTGCAGAAGCGAGCGACAGGGGATCAAAATATCCTTGAAATGTGGAGGATCACTCACAGACACCAAGCATCGTCATCGACAACGTATTCTGAATTCGTGTTGGAAGCATTTTGAATGGAACCAAAAGGTGCCAAACATGGTAACTGGGAATCGGATCATGAATCTTGGGCCAACACAGCATTTGTAGGAGAAGGCAGCTCGAGACGTGATATTGATACAACACCGGGCATTTTACCCAACCGAGATAATGCCATTGAATTTCGAGAACTTCGTTCGTTATCTTGTTCGCTTCGGAAATTCTTTATGGAGACAGAAGTATTTTGGGAATTGAGGAGAAACAAGCTCTTCTGGATTGGATGTTAACAGTGGGCACTGGGGAGGCAAAATTGTGGAGGAGTACGAGGTTGGCAACAGCAATGGGATCTATTTCCAGACGCACCCGAGCGGACTCCGTAGACGCGAATTCGATGGTGCACTTGGTGGGGGTGGCATTTTTGCGAATGGAATTCCTGTTCGGCATGTGCTTCCCGTCTGGTATCGTGCTCTACGGTGTAGGTTCGTGGGCCGTGTAAGATGTGGCGAGAGCCGGAGTTTCTTGTGGCTGGACGCACCTGCAAGAAAGTCGTGGTCGTCCAAGGCTGGAAATGTTGAAAAAGTCAACAGCAAAGAGGTTGGAATTTGCCAATAGGAGACCCTGGAATTGCGGGAGTGCTGGTTAGTGCTGGGGCAGGCTTCCAGGCTTTCCACAACTTCCACGCCACAGTAGATGGCGCTTGTCCTGATGCAACCCAAGTCGGACGTGGACCAAGAGGAAAGCGCAGGAAAGCCAGCAAGATTGCGTGTGCATGGCAGCAGCTAGGTATTTTGGCTGGAGATAAGTATCAAATCAGCGAGGCACAAAATTCGTATGCAAGTCTTGATCGAATCGCAGGTTGCTTTGGTCCAGATATCGAGGCTTGGGCGGGGTTCTCAGCTTGCACCGTCTCTAGCTTTGAGTCTTGAGGGCGTGGAATGCAGGGTCCTGAGCTGTTGCAGAGTTACAACGCTGAAGCACGATTGGAGCAACTCGTGTCTCTGGAGGACTTTTACCAGCTGGCCTGTGGTGGGTGAGCAGTGAGTGAGCACTGGGAAGTCGCCGCAACAGCCAAGGGTCGCAGCCAGAACGGGCAAATAATCGATGCAGGCTTCTTTTAGCCGTAGATAGGCTGGTTTCATTATCTTGCCCCCGGTTGGGGGAGAGTGAGTTCGCGCAGCAGCTCGCGTCTGGCTTTGTTGGAGCAGCCATCAACAGACTGACCGGATAGGACGGTGACTGCAGTGCGGGATGCCGGTGACAGGGAAGTGATAAATTTCATGATTTTGCTGGAGGTGGTGGTGTTGTGGTGGTTGGGGCACAGGTCGACCTGCCTCACCCTCTCTCACTCAACCTTTCTCTGGCCGCTATTGCTTCTGCAGAAATGGCTGAAAACTGATAAGAAGAGGACGGGTAGGTCCTTACATAGGTAGGAATTGCAAGATATGCAAACGATCCAGGCGACCGTTTGTCGATGTCTCATTGATACCGTAGTCGATTTACCTTCCCAATGCCCATCTGATAGCAAATCAGTCACTTCGAGCTCATCTCGGCGGGCTCCAGTTTTTTGCTGGAACGAATCTTGGAAAACCCTGCTGGCTGATGCTTCGGGTCTAGTCCGCTAGCTCCCCGCTAGTGATATTCTGGGACCGGGCCAATCACGACAGGGGACCGGGGTGGTTGGCCCACCTTTCCCCTTAAACTAGCTCCACTGTGGCTCCACCTCACCCTTGCTGTTGTTGACCTTTCCCATCGAGCTAACTTAACTTTCGCGCTGCCCTGGTCTGTTCTTGTCCATCGCTCTTGGTCTCTCCCGTCGCCCTCACTCGCTCGCTCACTCGTCTTCAGTTCTTCCACCACCAAGCCACTTCTTCTCCTTGAAACTTCTTCGACAAGTTTGGACGTCTCGCCAGCCCGTGTTCTTCTTCCTCTTCACCACTCTCGTTAAGGTCTATTAATTCAAACGTTGTGTCAATCCCATCAAGAGAAGATTCCAAGCAACCGTTGATATCTTCGGTTCTGCTTCTGCTCCAGTCAACAAACACGAGCCAACCCCCTAGAAGGTACGTACGTTGCGTGCGTGTTT
>JAFJYG010000891.1:0-21120 GCA_017366145.1 Cadophora sp. M221
TACTTAGTTAAGCTTTAATGAAAAGCTAGTTCTGATACAAAGCTAGTTCTAATACAAAGCTATCTCAATACTCTAATCATCTTATTGAGTTTGCCCTTGCGTATAACGTTCCATGATTGTAGGTTCCTTAGGGTGGACCGCGGATACCATACCATATTCTAGATTTCTCTTCATGATGTCCAGTAGGCGCAGGAATTGACCTTGGATCTCGACATGATGGCAAAGTTTGCGATCCAGACAAATTTCGGATTCTCCGAAGACGAACAAGGACGCGGCCCATGAGGCAAATCGCTCGTAAAGCTCCGAAAGTATTGCCGCATCATTTGTCTTACTGTCTTTATTCAGCCTTGCTATTTTTTCTTTGAAAAGTTTCTCGCATTCGACAGCGAGTTTGTAGATCGGCTCCTCATCCATAGTGAGAGATAACAACGGTGTAAAGGTGTAAAGGTGTGACGAAGAAAGCTTTTGATAAGGCTGCTACTTAGTAACAAGGACAAGTTAAGATGGTGAGTCATCTTTCGCTTTAACTTAATACTGAGTAACAGATGACAAAGATTTTCTTTATGCCTCAGGTGCGATGGAAGATCGAGTCTTAAAGGCGGCAGGGATGCGAAGACTCAACACCTATACGCGGTACATCCTACGAACCTTCAGCTCTCTTTTGAGAGTCTGCAGGGCCAAGATTGAGTCGGTTGGAGCTAGGGGAGGGTTGCACCTCAATCGGGGGAGGGACTAGGAGTAAAGGTCTTTACCACCCGACCTGGAACAGAGGACTACCAACCAAATGGAGATGAAAACCATCCAACGACAAGAACCAGACTTGAGTACTGGCCCTTCGATACGGTACGCCCTGCGAACGCGTGGAAATACCCTTCTTGGTCGATAGGACACCTCTGGGGCGCTAGCGCGCAGAGTTTTCACGACATCAACAGCACGTAGGAATCACGATTCTGAGGCTTACAGATGGTTAGGGGAGTCTACGGAGGCAGGGAAGGAAGTGCAGAGCTGTCTCTATGGGTCAGTGAAGCAGCGGAGGAGGGAAGAGAGTTGAGGCTGGAGGAGAAGGAATAAGCTGGACAGTTGCAAGAGGCATTTTCAATGGCCTGAACTGGAGGAACGCTATGCAGATGCAGGCCGGACACGAAAACCTCTCTCTCGATCCCTTCGAACCTCTTTACTGCCGTACTTCCGGTCGGTTCCGCGCGGACGAACTATACATTGGATGGAATGGCTCTGTGACGGCGTTTTGGTTAGTGGGATGGAAACACACCAAGTATACTGCTTGGCTAAGGGCGTATTTCGTGCAAGTCCTGCGAGACACGGTCGGCCTTGTGGGGAGGAGAGATCTGGCAAGGTAACGCGAAACAGCTTGCAAAGCTGCGGGGCGTAGCATATAATGGGAGCGACAGAGACACTGTTTATATGGCTCGAGAGGACGGATGCGCGTGTTGGTCTGCGGAGAGGGATACAGGTCTAGCTGAGGCCTTGAGGTATTCACGGAGCAAACCAGGTGGGAGGCGTAGAGAGGTGTTCTTGCCTGGGGGGTAGCTTTCTCGAAGAGCCTTTGAACCGAACCTAGAAGGTCTGGGAAAGCGTGGCAAGGAGGTCGTTGCTAAATCACTCCTACACCCAAAGCCGAACGCTGCCCAGAACATTTGTGTTTTACTCTTCGGAGGCTTGGTTTGAATTGCCCAGATTTCTAGAGCTTCACCTGCGAACATTAACGCGTAATTAGCAAGGGCACATTGCGTATAAAGGAGGGGTGGATTTACCTCGCCGACGATATACCCACTTAATAGCGCCTCTCTTCCCACGCTCAATTGAGCACTCATCAGACCACCGTAACCTTCTCCAAAACTCTACCGGCTTCTCATCGTACTTTACAGCCCATTGCATGCGTAGTAGCGCATGCTCTGCAGTGAGAAATGGCCTCTGCTTCGCCCTCCACTTTTGTATGCCCGATTTCTTAAGGTACCGATAAATCGTCTTTTTAGAGGAGTGTGGCGCGCAGGAAACGAAAAGCTGTTGGGCAGTAATCTTTGGATTTATTACGATTGCGCGTCGTATAAGGCGGTGGTCCCCAGGAGTAAGGACGGAGGATGCACCAGAGCGAGGAGGTGTGAGGCAAGAGACCTGGTGGGACGCGTTTTTGACGATCGATCTGCAGGTGGTCTCTGAGCGATTCCATGCGCGCAATAATATATATATATATATCATATATTATATATATAACAGGGAACTTAATACCATGATCACGAGCACCTACAACTCGTGATCTTTGATTAGGAGAGACCTCTCCTAAGGGTTGGCGTAGTGCTCCAGGAGCCTTCATTTATATAGGTTGGTTGGTGCCGAATTGAACACGTAAAAACGCGGTTTTAATGTTTTTCGCTTAGACTTGTGGCCACTTACTGTATCAGACAGGGCCTCGCTTCGGGTCTAGTATAACGCTACCTTGATATCCTCGCTGTTGTTCTTTTGAGCCTAATAAGCGGAGAACTAAGGAAGGGCGCGAACAAGCATGTACCTCCGTACTCAAGTATATTTGTGTTCTTATGTACGCAAGCCCTACTTAACAATTGCATGCAACCAAATGGCTACTAGCGACGGCTTCAGGAAACTGTTTTTGTTGGTCCGCAGGCCCATGCAAAGGGGAATAGGGCAAGGGCATGTTATTCTCCACTCTTCTACGATACCTCAGTCAGCTAACATGAATAGAAAACAATGCGTTATGCCTTACGGCTGCACTTTCTTGACTTGCAATAAAGCATTTGACAACAAGAACGATTGAAAGCGATATGAGAACTTTTAACACTTTCACTTGGAAACTGTTACGACCTACGATGCGCCTTGTATTCTAACCAACATAGGCTCGTAGCATCGCTGGCTATGCGACGGCGCTAAGCCCAATAGGGAAGACTAGGAGGCGAGCCTGCGACATGTTGACGTGAATGGCACTCGACTACGCTAGGCCCCATTAGGAGGGCCCTTCATGTATTTATGCTCGAGCTCCCCCTTACGGAGAGCTCTCCTTTCCTCCTTGTCTTTTCTTCTCGATTCTGAGCGTAGCCTTAGGCCCAAATACAAAGCTTGAGTCAACTCGCCGTATCAACCTCTGGCTAGCCGTAACAGAAACTTGGCGCTGTGACGATGAAATACTCAAAGGAGGTGTATGCGCTAAGGTGTGCTACCGCTAATAGTCATTTCACGATCATTTGAGAACAAAACATTACATAGAGGATGACACGATTAAGGAAAAAACCTAGAGTTGTCGTATTGGTCGCAATTGTTAAGCACGTTTTTAGTGTGGATTCTGCGATAAACTCATTAATCTCAAAAAGAAACGATTGGACGCCTGGACAAAACGCTTCGACCATATAAATGATCATTTTATAAAGCATTATGGCTGCAAGAAGCAATGCATCTTGGATTGGATTCCCGTGGATAGTAATAAGCGCAAAGGGGAAGCTAAGATCTCACTTTTTTTGAATGCATCCCTAGGGAACGATGACCATTCGGATCCAGCCTCATCAGATGGAACCTCATCCAAGTCCACCATGAAAGGCGATGAGAAATGGCTCAAGAATAGTAGTAACGACTTCATCGTCGCAATCTGATAATCTGCGTTGGATACTGGCAAGTCTTCTTAAAAAAGCAAAGGAACGGATACTAAAACAATCGAAATAGTCACGAACCGACCAACTTCCGAGGATCCTCTCCTACATGCTTCCGAATACAAACCAGAGAACGAGACTCAAAAGAGCTGGCTTCCAAACCGAGTGAAGAGTAGTGATTTAGAGATGGTTCAATAGAAGAATAAGCATATTCGGGATTTTTGTGCGGGTTCTTTGCCCAGAGGAGGCACTTTGGTTTGGTGCTGTGTTGCATTGGCTATGATGGCTCTTGTACTGCTTTGGAAATGACGAGCCTAACATAGGATATGGTGGCTTTCAAAACAACGAAGGCGAAAGTCCAAAAAAGAAAGTTTGTTCTCAACGACAGATCATTTAATTACTTCGTGATGAATCATACTAAATGAAATCATCAACATTCATAGTACTTTAAAGTTGACTTTAGAGTCTTCTAGTTCAGACGTCCAGGGTGACCTAGAATGATGCCCACATAATCTTCAACTGGGTTGACTTCCGGCCCGGGGAACCACTTTTCGAATCCTCTACATTGTGTTCTCGCACTGAAATCGTACTTTGTTCCCTTCTTCACTACTTTATACTATATAGCATATAACGCCTCCTCACTTCCATTTCTGTTTGGGTGTGCGTACTGGTGCCGAACTTCATTGATGCCACTCCTCCCACTATGCTAGTTCACCCCACTATGCCAGCCTACACCACATCATATGCCAATCGTGTAAACTGCGATGTATTGTCCGCATAGACCTCTAGCCTACAAAGGAAAATTAAATCCCCTGTATAACCTCCGTATTCTTGGTCTCATTCGATCGCTCATCGCCTCCGGATTTTCCACACCCTTTCACGAGGGTATGTCTCTGTTCGTTCAGTCAGCTACCTGTGTTTCGAAGAATACCAACATCTGCCTTCAATTTCTGAAAATTAAATGGGAAGAACAAACCTTCAATGCATCCTTCCTCGAAAAGCTCTTCTCGCAATGACCGCAGGGAAAAGGCTTCAACTCCAAGTGGATCCGTTTATGTCGCTTGAGATCGTGGTTGCGGTTGAAGGATTGCGGGCATTGGTCACATTTGAACGGCCGGTCGCTTGGTTGCTTCTGTTGCGGCTGTTGCTCTTGTACTGGTGTACCCATTTGGGGTGGGTTTTGTATGTTCATGCATCCCATACGCTCCATTTGACTTTCTAATCTCTGGACGTCGGGTATTACTGGGCCTTGCGTTGAAGTCAGGCTGTAGCCACTGTGTGGTCGTGGCTGACTGCTCTGTTGTGCTATAGTCGAGGAATGGCTGTTTGTGGCCATGGAAGAGGTACGATTCGAATGTGCGGAGGGTTTGTTAAGAGATTGTTGCGAAGGCGGCAGTTGTGTATATGCTGCCGGGAATGAGGATTGTTGTGGTGTCGATGAGGGAGTACGATAGGTCTGTATAAGGGAATATCGTCCACCGCAATTATCTGGAGTGTGGAGAGAGCTATGTTGAGATGGTTGCGGGGAAGGCTGTTGCGAATTTACCCTCGAGTTGGTATCCATCTGTTGCTGTTGCTGCTGAGGCGCAACGATCAGCAGGTTCTTTTGTTGCCCACTAGATGGATCCATGGAGGTAGGGAATGGAGGGAGGTTGATGTCGTAGGGGAGTCCTTCGGTGGTCGCGAGAGGGTTCGAATTTCGAGACAGCGAATACAGTGATTGTCTTATATCTTTATACTGCTGTTGTGCATATGGAGAACGCTCTGAATGCGCTGAGCTGAATGAGTATAACGGATTCTGTGTTGTAGGCCAGTAGTCCATTTGTTGACATGGAAGAACGCCTACTACTGAGCTACCCGGTAGAGTCTGTTGGGAGATTGGAGGATTGAGGACTGCGGACATCCCAGCTATAAGGGTCGCCATCGCCGAAGAGAAGTGTGTAAGGACTGCTCCAATGCTGCAATGTGAAGAACTCATAATGGGTCGAGAGAGGCTCGAATAGGCGAATGGTCAGGATCCGATTTCTTCAGATAATAAAGAACGCTTCTAACAAAAAAGTCTGCACTATTGTTGATTGTAGTCGAGGTCAGATATAGGTGAATAATAAACTGATATATGCAGCACATTGAGCCTTTGTCGCCCATCATTTTGATGGACAAATGTTGATTCCTAGGCAGAAGCATGGGCGCAGGAAGAGTGCCTGGTGGTATACAAATTTCGAGGCTGACGCTGAACGCCCTGTGGGGTCTATGGGAGGCTGAGGGTGAATGGTAGGCTTAGAATATGGGGCCTGTTACGGAGGCACAAATTCTGGGCGGCTCATGAAAGCTTCCACAGCATTTTTGGGCAAACAGAGGGGGGCTATGCACAGGCTCAACTCGCCCGATATTTGGAGCCTTGGATTGTTGGCCAAGTCATGGATTTGTTATTGAGTCGAACACGTCAAAATCTACTGGGACATATTGGTTGAGAACGACGATTGAGCTGCTGTTCTCAGCTCCAGTAAACCATTCTAATCAAGTCCATGAAAGTCCCCGAAGAACGAGATCTTCGTGCCCAAGTGCCTCAGCTTCTCCACTCCTCAGCTCCTTTGCTCAAGAATAACCTGTCAGCAAAGAACTTTGGTCCCTTAAATCTTTTCTCTCTTCTTTATTTTTCATCTTCATATCATTATACCCCAGAGTTCAGCGATCCCAGATTAGCAGCAGCGAAAGGGTCCGAACTAAAAACGAATCCAGCCTTTTCTTCGGTACCATTCCCTCATTTGAGATGCTTGTCTCTGTCTCGCTTTATGGGCTTGCATGATATCAATCCACTGCGACCTTCGAGACTCGCTCGGTAAGCCCCTTTTTTTACGGTTTAGGACTCAGTGATCTTAAGGCTTTGTATGCTTGTACTGAATACAAATATACCTTCGCGCTTTCCCCTCTTACCTATCATGTATAATTTTTGGCCGGCTTCTAAAAAATGTCTTGGTGCAGAAGCATGTTACGTTCCAGATTCGATGGTTGGATGGTTTGTGCATGGTGGCGTTGTGGGGGTCACATTCCACTTTGAGCAATAATGCACAGCCCGGCAAGGATGCATCTTCCTGTTTTGGTCTTGGGCTGCGTCGCCTTTTTCCCCGATGCCCACCAGGGGGTGTAGGATTTCGTGGGACAGAATTGAAAACCCTACCAAAAATCGGCCTTTTTAGTACTTTATTAAACAACCACGTATTAACGAGATGAGTTGAAATTAATAACATCAGTACTCAATAGTACAAAATAGTTATTGTTTTAATTGAATCGAGACTCGTAATTACAAGTATTATTTTATTAAAGAAATTCAAAAAGTTAGAAGTTTGTACTTTTAGACTTAATTTAATTGCGTGATATTTTGAATATCACAATTCTTATTAAGACAAATTACAATTCATTATATTCAATACTTTGTGTTTTAATTTTAAAAGAATGTCTCAAAATTTGTGGTTTAAATAACTTTTTGAAGTTGGTGTAGTTCGCGGTCGCCGTCCCACGAAATCCTACACCCCCTGGTGGCCTCGGAAACAAAAATCATGGGGCGGGCCATATGCGAGGGGACGACTAGGGTCGATATGCGAGGGGACGACTAGGGTCAAGTCGCATCCGAAAGTATTTTGAACGTCACCTCGTGAAATACTCTTTGGACCAGCAAGACATGTTGTTCGAATGTCCTGCCTGCCGCCCACCACTCAACCGACCATTCAAACGGACCAAACAGGGAACAGTCAACCAACACATCTTGGCTAAGAGGAACGACCCTGCCCATGCTCCACATGCTATCAAGCTCTTAATCAAGCTCTTAGAGTGTGAGGTGTGCGGGAAAGTATGCAAGACTTCCCAAGGACTGTCGAAGCATAAATTAGTACACGGAAATACCGCCACTAACTCCTCTGCTCAGCGCCCGCAGCTGTTCGTCGGCCGACCTCACACACTTCCTTTCGGCAGCCTGTACCACCAGCCGCGACACTACTCTTGGCCCTCTTATCTACGCTAGACACACACGATATACCCGAGATCATTTTTTGTCGGCTTCGGAAGGATCGCACATGCTGGGGAAGTGATGGCGAGGTTGAGCATGCCGCTGTTCCCGTGGCGAAATCACTAGCCGATCCTCTTACAGATTATCAATTTGAGGACGCTATCTAGTGCCTCATATCTTCCAAGCTCATTGAATCGGAAAGCGGAGCGTTGGGGAAGCGAAAATTCACAATCAAGCCCGGCGTGCGGGACCACGTGAGAGGAGCGTCACGGAAGAAGTGTTGGACGAAACGTCTCCAGCTCAACGATATGCAACCAAGAATCGTACGCAGAACTCAATTAGGGTAAATCAAGTATATTGTCAACTGTACAGAATGAACTGCGGGGGGGGCCATCTGGCCATATGTAAGGTCTACTAGTGAGACGTGCTTGAAACAAGTGCTGAGCAGCCTCAGGCCACTAGGCACACTTCAACAAGAAGCACGGAGGCAAGAAGAAGTTTGCAAGACGGTGGTCACAATCTTTGTTCCGATGATCATTGATTATGTCCAGTGCGACATCAGCCGTCGGCTTGGGAAATGGGGAGAAGCAGCAATTCTGCTAAAGAGGGCAAGGCGGACATTTCAAGTGATAGGGCGTGAGCATTGCTGGATGCGCGTCAATACACCGGAATGAAGCACCCACTCGACAACGCCAATTCTAGCGATTCTGAAGCTTCTCCTCCTGCAAAGAAGACCAAATTAGAAGCTCTTGAAGCTATTCTTGACGAATTTGGACCAATTACAGAGGTCTCTTTTGAGCCATTCAAATGCGAGCCTCCGCAGCCTGCCAAAGCGACCCTTCCTCCGAATTTCCCCTCTACTGCAGAACCATACGACTACTTTACCTTATTCTTTACGCCTACCCTTCTGCAGATTATTACGTCTAATACAAATCAATATGCGAACCTACAACGTATGCGAGTCAAACAAGAAAGAGCAAGAGAATGGCGGGATTTGATTTTGGAGGAGCTTTTTGTTTTTATTGGAGTATTGATTTATATGGGAATTCATGAGGAGCCTCGCATTGATATGTACTGGAATCAAGACAAAAAGAGAGGTCCAATACATACAGTTTCAGACCATATTACACTCAATCGTTATGAAGATATCAAGAGGTATTGTCATATCTCTAGTTCTACGGATGATGAGCATCGTGGTCGTCACTTGCCTACAAATACGATTTGGTGGTATAAAGTAGAGCCTTTAGCTTCGGAAATCCAAGCTGCTTGTCAAAGGTATTACTCTCCATCATCCGAAGTTAGTATTGATGAGCTATGGTACGCTGTTTTGGTCGGTAAGTACTCCTTCTTCATTTACCCCGCTATTACTAATTTATATTAGATCTTCTCATACCTACAAAATGCCGAGTAAACCAATTAAGCAAGGGTACAAGATATACGGAATCGCAGATCATGGTTACATATATAATTGGATTTGGAGCTCGCACGTGCATGGATTACAGTCTCTTGTTAAGCATCCGCAACTTACGCCTACCGGTTCTCTTGTACGGTCTCTTGTACTCTCTTTACCACGCAAACGACTTGCTGTATACCTCGATAACTACTTCACCTCTATACCGCTTTTTAAAGAGCTCCGAAAGTGTGGCTATGGTGCTGTTGGTACGACTCGACCGCATTGCCAACTCCCGAAGCAGTTTACGGTTCTCAAAAAGCAATATGCGAACGCTTTACCATGGAACAGCTTGATTGCCAAAGTAGTGGAGGAGACCCTTTGTTTAGCCTGGCAGGACAATAATATTGTTCTAGCTCTCAGCAGCATACATACGGTTCACCAAGTAGACGACTTTACAACCAAAGTACGAAAGCGCCCTGCAAGAACATCAACGAATGGCCGTATCGTTAGACAAGTCTTTGGGGATGAGCATACAAAAGAGCTGCGGATTCCGCGCTTTATTGATGATTATAACCACCATATGGGAGTACACAACGAAATTGGTGGCCTCTTTTGTATTGGTTAATTGATATGGCTTGTATCAACGCATACAGGTTATATTTATTACATACTAATATTAAGCCCCCATTGAGCCACTTACAGTTTAGAATTGAGCTGTGTTGTAAGCTCCTGGCGTATTCTACGAAGGTACAATTGACTCAATTGTATACTGAGTTAGGGGGAAAGCGGCTTTTTAATTCTAACCTTCAGCATATACACTTTTGGGGAAGATTACCTAAACGTAATCCTTGTATATGATGCTCTTATGAATGGAAACGTCAAAAGGTACTGGGAAATTTAATACCGAAACCTCCAAAGAAGTCATGGAAAGGCTGCATTTTTTGTACTGTACCTTTATGTCAAGAAGGGGAGTGTTGGAGTCGATTTCATCAGCATAATGTACCTTGCTAGGAAATTTGTATGCATAAGTACATAAAATAATGTTTTGCCCCTCCATGCATGCCGCGCTCGCCTACCCCTACTAGCGCTGTCAATGTCTCAGCGGACGAAGGGATACCTTATTTATTACTTACCCAATTCTACAGTTTCATTATTGTAAAGAAGTGCTGGTGTTCGATTGAGCTTCAAGCGTATTGCATAATTACAAGAAGTAATATTAATCCGGACGGATCAGGCCGTTAAAGAACAACTTTTCCTCAAGTTATAATAAATAATACTCCAAATTTAGCACTAATTACAGAAAATAACGACAAAGAAAATACAGTTCTTTTAGTTAATATTAATAACGAACCTAATACATACAAACAAGCTATTAATAGTGTTAATAAAGATAATTGGTTAGAATCTATATTCGATCCGGTCGATAACTAGCTAACATAACAGTAGGCAATTCACATGTGGTTACAGCAAGGTTAGATGCCTAGTCTCAATCCGATGACTAACGTATCCTATGTTAGCTCTTATGAAGGAGCTCACTAGCTTATTACCTCACCCGCACTCATGTAAATGTCGGTTCCCACTCCCCACCTCTGGTAAGTCACCCTGCCAATCAATGCCAAGCTCATTACCGTTCCCACGTTATCCCTTCGTCCGCTGAGACATTGCCAGGCACTAGCAGGGAGTTAAACGACAAGCTGTTATTCGTCAAACCATGAGGCTTGGTTGAGGAGTGGATTAGTTGGCTCTCTTCGCTTAACCCTGCTAGCGCTGGCAATGTCTCAGCGGACGAAGGGATAAGTTAATATATATATATTACGGTAAAGAGAATTTTCACTCCTATTCCATTATTAACATTCATATCCACTCAAACACGTCTCCATAATTCTTATTCACGATGTATACTCCAATCATTCTCCTATCTATTGCTCTCAGTCTCTCTACCGCCGCACCAACACCCTCCAACCAAGAGCAAACCGACGTCCCAGCACCAGCAGTCACACTTTCTTCAACAGCACCAGCAACATCCTGCACAGCGAAAGCATCCTCCAATGATCTCGAGCTCTACCAAAAACTCACATCCGCACCAAGTGTAGTCCAGCGCCAGAGCCTCCTCAGCGACGCGGATTTCGTCTTCGACTTCCTGAACCCATGCGACACCGTGGGGGCCACCACGACTGGCAAGGGCGGAAACACAGTCCGCGCTGATCGCGCATCATTCCCCGCCCTTGTCTCCCAAGGCGCATCTATCACGGTCGGCTTCCTCGGACCTTGCGGTTTCAACACACCCCACGTACACCCGCGAGCTACAGAGCTGAACCTCGTCGTCGAAGGCACACTATTCGCCTCTGTCACTGCCGAGAACAGAGCAAGACACATGAGCCACACTCTCAGCAAGTGGCAGATGACTGTCTTCCCTGCCGGAGCGATGCACACCGAGTTCAATCCCGAATGCACGCCTGCAACGTTCGTGGCTGCTTTCCCCAACGAAGACCCAGGAGTTGGCCAGATTGCTCAGGAGTACTTTGGTTTGGAGAATGAGATTGTCAAGGGGAGTGCTGGAGGCGAGCTGTCGATCGATGGTGCTGATATCGATAAATTCCGTGCTGCTATTCCTGCGAATGTGGCCGCTGGTGTAGATAGCTGTTTGGCTAAGTGTGGTATCTCCAAGAGATAAACGGGTGGCATGAATAATGATGATTGATCTTTGTTAGCACAGCATAGCGTGGCGGTTTTTGTTTTGGTGCATGAATGGTGCATGTAAGAGTTCGGGCCACAGCTCGTGGGCCCCCTTAAGCGAGAACATTAAGATTTTATAATCCTATAATTTCGCGACCCCTTAATAAGACTTCTTGATTCTAAGTTGATGTATAACTTAGATAAATGAAAAATTTTGTTAATTATTTATGTGTGAATATTGGTATTCACGTAATTAAGGTGAATACGGAAGACGGGCAAAACGGGGGTTGCAGGACATAGGCAGTGTTCGCAATAGTGTATGCAGTATAATTGATACCCCCTACTATAGTGATATGGGACCGTTCTAAAAAATACGTGGTGATATTAGCTTAATATCTCTATACTAGATACCACTGCGTCGTATACTGGCATACTAGCGCGAATATGGAGGGGTAGAATGAGGGGTAAAATGTTGACTTTTAGCTTATAATTAGGGGGTTGGGAAGTGGCTGGGGACCTACTTGTACTCTCCTTGCCTCTTTAAGAGATTTCCTTACTTTTTAGCCAAATTTGTAAGAGAGTTTAAGGGTGGAAGACCGCTTTAAGAGGCCAGAATCGTATATTGACCAGTCGGATGCCTCATCTTTCCTCCCATCGATTCCCTTTGATTCTTTGGTATGCCGAACCTTTCTATATGTATCCTGGGGTGTAATATCGCCTTGATTTTGGTGGTGACTCGGCTTGATTTGAATGCCTGGATATATCCCGCTATAGTGTGGAAATGAAGATATACGTATATCCATGGTTCTTAGCATCCGCCACCCCCTTGATTTGCGATTTAGATGCTGTATTGCCTGTTTTTGGCTAGGAAATCAATAGAATTTGAAGCCCAGGGAGCTCGGAGGAAATAAGGATATTCGTATAATCATAGATGTTGCTTAGGAAGCATGTTTAAGGATCCTAGATGTGGAAATGAAGTTAGTTCCTTCCTCAATTAAGCTGTTTTTAAATGCCAGGATAACGGAATCATCGGATAAAGCTATGGAAGGCATACTCACCTATTATCTCTATAAATCCAGTGAGATTTCCTTATTATATCACTTCTAACAGCTCTAACTCTTTCTCCATTATATTCTCACTTCTCTACCTACTTTTATAACCTCTCTAACACCTGTTTCTTTGTTTATTCGGCACCATGTCGTCCCAAAGCTCCAATTGCTCCTCTATCTTATCTGACCCTTCATCTAACGATTCCTCTATATTTGTTCCTAACAAAGAGGAGAAGTAGGAAGAGCCTATTTCCGAAATCAATAATATATTAAAGGAGATTGTTAATTTAACTGAGAACGATCAAGGTCAGTATATCTCTAGAGCTCAGTCTAAAGCTCCTCAATCTCCCGACAGCTCTCAGCCCAAGGATTCCTTCTCTCAAGACCCTATTAAAACCATTCTCAACTTAAAGAGCAATACCCGTCAAGATAATATACCCGCAGACCCCCTAAGCCACGGAATTAAGCGCCATCGTACGTTATACATATAAAAACACATACCGAATGAGAATCCCCAGCATATTTACCTCAATAGCAAAAACCAAGTCGAATTTCGGTGTAGTTATTGTACTCGTCAATACCGCGAAACTAAAGGGACTAGAATTATTAGTTCTCACCTTCTAAAAGAGCATAAAATCACAAAAGATCTCCACGGCGGCAGAGAAAGAAGCGTATATTAGGAGCCATTAAGAAGGCTATGGCGTCAGTTGCAGAGACTAAAGGGTATAAAAAACGTCGATTAGAGACTCCAGAACCTGTCGCAAATAAATATAAAGTTGATCCCCACGTACTTAAGCTCTTAATAGTTCGTTGGTTTGCGTCTAATTCTCTTCTGTTGTCGACTATAAGAAGTAAGGAGTTCCAAGCTATAATGGCATATATTAACAAGGGCATTAAGAGCTAGTTACCTACCTCTAGAAACACAGTCAAAGAATGAGTCCTTCGCACGTTCTCAGCTAAGAAGAAGAAGAAACAGGCCTTAATTCTACGAGCTAAGTCCCTCATTTACCTCTCTTGCGACCTAGCTGTTTTCACCAGCGGCTTGCCTATTATGTGTTAGATTAGACATTATATTGGCGAAAATGGCGTCGTTTTTGTAAGGTACAAATAATAGGGAATCACTATTCGAGGCGTTCAGATTATACTAGTTGTAGTTTAGACTGATTTCTAGCCTTCTAAATAACTCCAACTCTTAGAATCCAGAAACCAATGTTTGAAGGAGTGAAGGCCCGCAATCGTATCGCGGGTAAATCGTACATAGACAATCTCACCTAATCTTATAGCCTTCTGTACAGCTTTGACGTGCCAATGTTTATAAGGCCGAAATGAACCGACATCCAAAGGTTGCATAATGTGTCATATGCGCTGGGAAGGTGTATGGCTTGATATTATATTCAAAACACATCTTAAAGCTGTCTGAATCGTGGGAAGTATGGCCATCCATTAGAAGTACAACTTCCGGTCCTCCTGGCGTAGGGGGTGACGGTAGGACTACTTGAGGGCTTTTGGCGAGTCAGGGGCTTCTAGGGGTTCTAGGGAAGTTAGTCGGAGCCGAAACGGACCAGTACCAAAGACCAGTACCGAAGGGGTTCTGGAGGCCACTGTATATAAGAAGCTACTCTCCCACGTCTCTCCCTTGCTCTTTATCTTCTTGTTTCTTTCGTATTACTGTAGACCCATTAGCTTTAGATAGCTACGCCACCTGGCTAGTGTCCACTCCCCCACTTTACACAAAGAAACATTACAAAAGTCGCATCCACTGTATGATCTCACTGGGAGGGTAGGAACTGACTTTCCTAATACTTTCTGCTGCTTCCCTATGTAAATACACCAAACACAGCAGCTGCGTTTAGGGAGCTTCTTTCGGAAGCGTAACTTATTTGTGGAAGATCCGAATTAAAAAGCCTCTTTCCTCCCAACTCAATATATAATTGAGTAAGTTGCACCTTTGTTGAATAAGCTAAGTGTCGTTTGAACTCGGGTGGTACCACAGATTTCAGGGCTTCCTCGCAAAGCTGTAAAATCGACACATAATCAGGGGGGGTTCCTTCAGTGGTAAAATATGTGTATTCAAGGAAAGGGGAGCTTTTCAAGAGGGAAGCTCCCCTTATATACCCCACACACTCGGTAAGGGAGCATGTGATTACAACGTGACGATTATTAAACCAACAATACTATTGTTATCTATCGCGTTGTTTATCATAAAATACCCTAATATTTCTTAAACCTCTTAATCCTTGATTACCTTCATAACTACAATAACTAAATTCTCTCTTGTTTTATTACTAAAGACCTTTCTTATCTCTACTATAGTTCTTCTTACTTTTCCGTTGGATTTAATGTAATAAAAGATAACTACGAGTATTAAAAGGCTATTTATTAAAGTCCACATATTGCAAAAGACGTACTACGTCCTTTGACGTAACTTGTAACTAGTTCTAATCGGGAATAGCCCGGCGAAATGAAGAAGTACTTACATTTTGTTTTTATACAGGGTGCGTTTCGGCACGCACGCAGGGACACCCGAACAGACGTTACTATTCTTCAATTCCAAAATTGAACGGATCGTTACCACCCTAAATCAACCAACACAATTAAGGTACATGAGAAAGCCTAGACGAACCGCCAGCAAGGGTAGATGTTAGTGCCCACTTAATGTACTAGGGCGTCTTGGGGGGTGCTT
Organism: Cadophora sp. M221; assembly: GCA_017366145.1. Classification (NCBI taxonomy): domain Eukaryota; kingdom Fungi; phylum Ascomycota; class Leotiomycetes; order Helotiales; family Ploettnerulaceae; genus Cadophora; species Cadophora sp. M221. Next base: position 15,419 of record JAFJYG010000891.1, read on the forward strand.
GGCGTGCCTCGGCCGGCCGCGAGGGCTGATGATGATGATGATGATGATATAGATTAACTTAAATGTCTTTTCCGACCTCCCGAGGGGTAATACAGGAATGCGCTAGCAGCGTTTTCATCAGCTGAGGCGGAGCTGGGCTTACCCTTACTCGAAGCCAGGCCAAAGCAGGCCGGTCTTGATCATCTCCGGGCGAGGCTACGCTAGGCTGACTATACTAAAAGGCTAGGCTGGAGCAGGCCGGCCAAGGCTGCTGATATGCAGGGGGTAGAAAAAAGTCCGGGATGCCAAATCGGGTAAAATTGAAGCTATTCACAACTCGTTGAGTACCATACAAAGCGTGACATCTTGCATCCACATGCCTAGGACTTCGTCTTTGCTCTCTTTCGCCCGCTTTCTGTCAGCAATTAACCACACCCTCAAGCACTGGGTAGCTTCAATTATATCCACTTTCAGACGATGCCGTTGTCCAGTAATCAAGAGTTTGGCTTGGGAAAAGACTCTCTCGCACTCACTCGACATGGCAGGTATAGCCAGCATATCACCTCGCCGGCGATACTTGTATTATCAAGGTTGAGGTTTTTATACTCAGCCCAAATGCGGAATAGTGCACCTTTGGCTTTGTCAACCCACGCAAGTTCGTTCTCCCATCGAGTCTCAAAGTAGTAGAACTTCGATTTCGGTTGTGTGATAACTGTAGCGTAAACTGCGCCTGTTGAATCGCATTTAGTAAAATAGAAATCGAGCTTGTTCCAGCAATTGATGATACAAGCTTTGAGTAGCTCCAGACTCTCGGAATGTATATCGGGATCAGCGCATCTGATAAGAATATCGTCTCGTGCGGTCTTGACGTGTCGAATCAACATATTGAGGGTGATGATATAATCTCAGTGTGTTCGATAGTTTTTCAAAAAATCAAGTGGTCCGTTTTCGCTTAATTTCAAATTTGGCATTGCGTTTGAGGTCTCAAAAACCGAACTGGCAGTTTTGAAAATTGTGTATTAGTCATTGACTTTGAGTAGAAAATCGCATGAAATCACTGTTTTTCGCTATGAAAAGCTCTTAAGCGAGGCAATTTGACACTAAGTCAAACTAGTTAACCTTTAAAAAAAATTAAACCGTTTTCCAAGTTTCTGCTTATCTCATTTAGTTATGTTGTTAGGTGAAATTGACGGAAGGTCAATTGGTAACTTGCCTCAACCCTGCCTAAGCCTCAGTTGAATTGGTTAGGGCCTCGTTACGTATTATAAAGCATCAACCAAATAAGTTACCAGCGAATGATATTATCTTTCGCCAGTCCCCTCCTCCCTCTCGATTACCACGTATATACACACGAATTAGGACTAAGCTCAAATTAAACTTTACCCGAAAAAATATATACGCTAGTTAGATTTTTTAAAGTGGAAATTCATAGCGTGAGAATTCTAGCGAAGCTAGTTTTAAGAACGTGCATGAAAGCGTGCAGCCAAGACTTCTTTTTTCGTAATTTCGGAGCGGAATAATTGATTATTCGTAAGACCTTTCTATATTTCATTGTTGGAAGTTTCCTGGGACTTGCATTATTATTTGCATAAAATGTTCCTAATGTGCTAGTACTAACTCCATATTGCGTATAGTATACTCATACTGGGTGACCTCGTCTTAGGAATTTATATGACTTTCTGGTGTGAACTTAGAATTTACTGGTCTATGGTGAGTCGATATCCAAGAGCATAATTTTTTTTCCCCACCGACTTAAATGATAAGGGTTTATGCATGCGGAAGGGGAATGCAGGAGGGCCATTTGCGGCACTTTCGCACACAGCTAGCTACTTGTCTTTGTACCAATAAACAAAGGAAGAGCAAGTACTTAAGCGTGCGACAGCATGCTCGGAAATGCCTCAACTGCATCGCACTTTCCGCTCGGGATTCTTGGTTCACCCGCCCACCTGTCCCTTCGCACTCACTTTATTAGTTTAGTACTCTCCTTAAGAGGGTACCTAGCGCCTATATTCTCTTATACAACGCCGGTTATACAACAGAGAGTATAGAATGCTGCCTGGCCAAATACAATATTTTACCAACATAAAAGTAGTAATGAGTTGCGTTAGTTAATATATTAGGAAGATATAATTAGCGCCTCCTGGTTACTGTACATCTTCGCAGTAATTTAAGCTATATATATTCTCTATTCCCAACTTCTTGCCAGTTTATTCATCATTATTTGCCAGGAAATCCACACACACAAATAACGGTAGAATAATGCACTAGGGTTTAAAGCATGAACCATTTGATCTCGAGGAGTTGACTCGTAGGCTCAACGAGTATGTTGCTGATCAAATTCGCCTTCGAACAAGGGTTAAGATCGCACTCAATAGCATGAGAGTCCCAAGGTACCCGAAGCTTCGTGCGGTAGCTTTTAGACAAACGAATAGAGCAATAGGTAAAGTTGAGAATATACTCAAGTTCCTTTTTTGTGTTAACACAAACAGGCAAACTATGATGGGGGAAATGATCAGATGATATGGCGTCTTAGCGTGCCTCGCGAAGTATATCTTCAGCGCTGCCTCTGTAAAATTAGATCTTAGTGTAGTTTTTGACTCCCAATATAAGACCTTGCTCTGTATTACCTTGATACAAACCTAGTTAGTGTTAGGAGGTGTTGGTGTAAAAGTGATATAGAAAAGTTTAGCGAAAAGGATGCGCAAGCTGGGGAAGAGAGGACCTTGGAGTAGGATACATTTTCAAACAAGCCGAGGAACAGTGCAATTTGAAAGACCTCTTTACTCAAGAAATAGAGATGTACCGATCCCACCACCGAGAGCTTGTATACTCACCCCCCTACGACATTCCTCTTGTACTCTCTTTTACCCTCTTATACCTGCTTCCTCTACTAATCCTACACCATGACCTTTGAATGCCCGACGTGTAAAAACAACTATGCGGATATCCTCGACCATATACGCAAGAAACACCCTACCGACACCTACACTACTCTTCAGCTACAGCCTATAGGCTTAACCTCCTGCTTGACTTGCGTTACAGCCTGCAAAGAAGCCCATGGAATTAAAACTCATAGATAGGACCTTGGAGTATATGAATAACAACTTCGTAGACTTGCTAAGAAAATAACTATGATTCCAAAACCATAGATTCGTCTCGTTATAGGGGGCATCACGGCATGCAGAGATAGATGTTAGTAATCTTACTACAAAGTTCATTATTATAACTGCTACCTTATGAGGAAAAGCAAGAACTCCTTGAAGTAACTAAACCGTCAGCTAGAAAATCTATTCCGTGATCTTTTCCTATTTTTTATGAAAAACAACCTCTCGCTCTCCCTCATCGATCAATCAAAGACTCGCGCTTTCTTCACCTTCCTTAATCCAAAGATTATAACGATGCTAGTACAAGAAAGCGTTGCTCAGTATGTGGGAGTACAAAGGCGATGGCATTTCTGTAACTAATAGGTTTAGTACGAAGGAAACCAAGAAGATACAGAATTCAAGGAGTCTCAGGGAAGACCTCCTTAAATATGCGAGTCACCTCTGAAAACCCACCGAAGGTGGTCATAGTTATACCTAGCTCCAAACCCCTGATTCCCCTAGGCGCATATATAGGATATGATCACATTTTTTGTTTAATTTTGAAAACGTGCGTATTAGGTTGTATAAAAGAAAGTCGCAAAAGCTTATAGCGATTTTTAGTGTAATCGAGCTGTGACACTTTCCCTTTCTTATGACAATGGCTTTCTCCGATTATAAGCGAGTCCCGAGCAAAACAAGAGTTCAAGTATAGTAGCCTTAGTATAATTATATGCTCCTTAATCTTCAATTGCAAGCAAGGGAGAAATAAGATTTGATAACACTGTATTAGTGTTCTCAGTTTCTGTGTTCAGAAGCGGTGATGGGCAGCTTAAGTACCCGGATGTGTTATTCCAAGACATATCGTAACTTAAACTGGCGAAGAGATCTGTACATGCTGCAAAGGGAGCTGTGGGAAGTCAAAATTTATTACATGGTATAACCGCAGTCAACTTACCTTCCGGCTCATAACAGACCAATTGACTATTAAAGTCCAGAACTGAAGCATTAAAATAACCGTTCCAATCGTTTCCGTACATTGGCAGCTCAGAATAGTTGTTAAAGAACGGATTTGACCAATTCGTAGTAAAAGGTTGGATTGCGAGACTCTTATCTATGGGAGAGGTTCCTAGGGTTCCGATAGTTTGATTACTATCTTTCAATGCGCCGATTATTGTGCTTTCTTCAGCATTAGTAGCACCGAGAAACGAATTTGGCCAAGTGCTACTCGCGTAACGATCGTGTTTAGGAGGAGTTTCCCCGAATTCAATGGCTTGAGAGAATGCCTCTTGGCACAGGAGCGCGATCGTACTGTCTTCCGTTATGGTTCGGACTTGGAAGATAATATCTTGTAATCTGAAAAGCTCTTTATCTGTTGCTTTTAGTCGCTCGTGCATTTCGTTAAACTGAGCAGCCTTCCGCTCTCGGAATTTACGCTGAGCAATCCTGTTCTGATTCCTCCGGGCTTCTAACGCTTTGATCGACCTTGGAGCCATTTCTGATGTTCTTGTGAGAATTAAGTCTTTGCCGACCCTTTAAGCAAAATCAGTTAGTTACCTAAGCAGCTTTATTTAGACCTTTAAGTGGATCTATCGAGGCCAGGTGACCCAACTTTCTTATTTTAGACTAAATGGAGCTATTTTTAAGTCTCGAAGAGGTTACCTAAGCTGTTTTACTTAGATCATAAGCAATATTACCGTGTATTCAAAGTCTGGTCAGGTCAGCTATGAGTCAAGTACGAACCCGAGGTACAGTTGTCCGTGAATGTTATGTTGGCAATTGTCAAGATAATTGTTGTTGATTACACTCCGTTACCTAAAACTCCCGTAGTTCCGTATTGGCGAAGCCCTCGAGTACAGCGACTTGAAAACCCTGTCAGCCTTCCGACACAGCAGCCACAAAGCTTATCAGGGTTTCAGAGAAAGAAATAATGATCTAAAGCTCAATTAAAAACTTTCAGGGTGCATAGGAAACAATAAAAGCTCTCCAGAATAGATATGACAAAAAACTCCAATAAAGCCTAAAAGAGACTTCTCAAAAAATCAAGCGAAAGGCAATTAGGACTTCTTTAGCAAAGCAAATGTTTTACCGTTTAAATAGACTCTCAAATATTACTATTGGGCTGTCCTCATTTGCAACTCGTGAAAAAAGAGATTTAATGTGAATAATGATTCTATTCAAAGGGGATTTCTAGGTCTATATAACTACTTTTAGGTGCCAAGCTATTAGCTCTCGCATCGGCTATTAGCTTTATATTAAAACTAGCTTTGTATCAAAACTAGCTTTATATCAGAACTAGCTTTATATCAGAACTGGCTTTGTATTAGAACTAGCGTTGTATAAGCTTAAAATAGTCTCTTGCGAGCTGCCGAGTATACGTGAAGTGCCTTAATATAATCTTATAGTCCCCCGTAAGATATATATATATTTTATATATTTATCTTATAATTTTTATATAATAAAGTTATTCTTATGAAGAAGGCCTTAGATTTAAAGCACTTATAAAATTTAATTGTTTATTATTATCTAAACCTTTTGTAAATCCATCAGCTAATTGAACTGTTGTATTAACGTATAATAGGTCTAATTTATTATTAGCTATCTCATTTCGTATAAAGTGATAGCTTATATCGATATGTTTAC
>JAFJYG010000892.1:0-21101 GCA_017366145.1 Cadophora sp. M221
CTCCCCTCCCCTCCCCCAAATCCTTCTGAAAGCTTGCTAACAAACCGATTTCCAAGGCCCAAAGAACTCCAATTGATGATCTGGGAGCGCGCGGTCCCATGCCGACAAGTCGTTTCGCTGTCCCGCCCGTTTGATGCCCGGCGCGAATTAGGTCTCCAGCTCCCCGAGTCGGATTTGGCTTCAGACACACACCTGCAATATAGGAGACCTGGCATGCTTCAAGCCTGCTTCGATTCTAGAGCTGCTGGCGTCAAGCACTTCGCGTCAGCCTTCGAGTTGTACCTACCATCCCCAATTCGATTTAACTTCGACCGCGACTATCTGGAGTTGGATATGAATATGCTGGAGTGGATTGCCACCGCCCATGAGGAGAAGGGGGTTGCTCTTGTGGAGCCCCCAATGGTCAAAAATTTGGCCGTTTCTCATCATCGCCAGTTCAGAGCGGAGGACATTGTGCTCATCTGCCAATACTTCTCTGGCTTGAAGGTACTGATGCTGAATGAGCCCGAGCCAGATAAAAACACACCAACCAGCGGTTTAGTACATACATTCAGCCGTAGGGAAGCAGAATTCATCGCCCGCCATCGCTGGAAGGAACTCCAGAGGCCCATCATGAAAAAGGTACGAGGGGTTCGACCCAGGCTCGACAAGTGGCAGCCTCCTGTTCTGTTCATTGGGACGGACACCCAATGGGCTCGGCATGCACTGATACCTCTAGTCCTGAAATTATGCCGCAAACCCGTCGAGAATTCAAATTCGATGGACTGGGAGCCTACCTTCAACATCCCAAGTCTGCAGTACGTACCCAAATTGGAGACTGTCAGTGGGCAAATGTCGTCGGTGGCTTTTGATCAAAATGCTCCTCCAGTGGAACAAATGATTCCAGATGCTATAGAACATCTCAAGGCCTTGCCTTGGGCTTTTGAGGATACTGCTCTTCGCTTTCGAGCTAGGGATTTAGACGAGGGGAAGGATTGCAAAAATTGGGTTTGGCCTGGACGTGACTGATAGGGGAAGTCATGTAGACACAATGCCATTTTATTGGTTTACTGGGAGAGTTTTTAGAACACACACTTTGTGGCTCTTTGGTAGCCACCAGATGGCCATCAATAAGACAACAGATTAATAAATTCTTTTCCCAATTTATAGTGACTCGACCCAACCGAGATGTTGCTGCAAGACCAAATATGCCTAATAATTCTAGGAAGCCAGCTCCTACGTGGGGGCTTTCTTTGCTTTCCTGCGCCGTCGTCCCTCACACCCAAGAGTTGTTCGAAAATTATCCCAAAGCGTGGCTTTTGAGCCGATTTCCGTTCAACGAGCCGTTGTTGCGAGTTGCATCGAACCCCTCAAGCTAGTCATCACACAATTAGAAGTCCACTTGTATTAATTTCTCATTTCAACTTTATTCTATGACCCGATTTGTTTCCCATTGCCTTGTACTGTTTTCCGCACTTGATGGCTTTCTAGGGCTGCATCGATTATTTCCTGCCTCTACATCTGGCTCGGAAGTTTTCGACTTTTTGCATATCTTCTCGGATTTGTGATCCAGAAATATACTTAAAGAAGGCAAACACGCGCATATCAGTCCAATTGACGTCTCTGCAGCGCTGTAATCTGATCAGCATCGTTGAAACAAAACCCAAAAAGGGATGAAATGCCACAATGCGACTTAGTGATCTTACCCAAGCAGATTAAACGCAACACCATACAGCGTCCCATTATGGGTCGCCCATATATGTCTAACAAAAACCAATCTTGCAATACTCGCGACATTTGCCAGACCTCCTGCAGCCAATATTCCCACAACCCTCAGTTTCTTCCCTTTCGAGAGCTTCGCCCCCCACACTAATGGTATTGGTATGACCAACACTGCCAGATCGGTGGTGGTGCTCATGACGGTATCTGCGAGGTAGATTGCTCGCATGTCCAAACATGTCGATTGAGGATAGGACGCGCGATCCCAGTAGGCTGCTATTGGATTGCAGATGAAGACCCTAGCGAACTGGATAGGTATGTAGTACCCCAGCATCACGGCGACGAAGATCTTGATTGCGAGGGTGGATCTGTGGGCTGTGGCGAAGAGTCGAGCGGAGAAGAGGATCAGTGTCAATTTTATTAGGCATGCCGTGGGTCCGTAGAGGAGAAGTCCTGGGTAGTTGACCTGATTTATCGTAAGTTTTCGTCTCGGCCAGACCACAGTGTGACTGGGTAAGGGCAATCAAAGTCTCCAGGTATCCCGAGGCTTACCTCAAGATATTTTTTGACGTCCTCCATTGTCACTTCCCAGACATTATACCCACCGCCATAGAAACCATCTACAAGTCCGCCATTCAATCAGCTAAATGGATTAGAGATCCAAACGACGCAGTCACCTACACATAATGTTGTCGACCATGTATCCCACGAAGAAAACCCAAGCAGAAAAACAGACCCCTGGGATTGTCAGGGACTTGAATATACTGAGATATGGGCAGAGTCATAGAACTCACAATCTTCTTTAAACATTGACTTCTGAATGAACCATCTCGTATACATCCGTAAGACGACGAAGGCAGTGGCAATCGCCAGGCACATGCCTTGAACCACAAAATTCACTGTTCTCAACACATCCTGAGGATTTTCAAGGTCTGCGACGACGCTGGGGGGCGGTGGCAATGCTCCCTGGCGAGTCGACATTGTTCGCAGGATGGATGGCTAGGTGGACGTCGGTCGTTCTCGTCATGAGGCTCAAGGAAAGTCCCACATATGCAGCAGCATGAGAGCCGCAATGTGGAGTACTCTGTGTAGGTCACTGAGCGGCAGATGTCAGATTGGAGTAGAAAAGGAGTGGCGATCGAGTGAAAGGTCGAAATCCAACAACCTGGCTATCCACATTGTGGGGACCTCGAGGTTTTTGATTAGATCTCAGATGGGAAGTCTGCTAGTTTTCATCCGCACAGACACTTGTGATTTGACTTTGGATTATACTTTCGGCGTACACCCCGTAGCGTGCCATACGTAACGAACTCTCTGGAAATATTGGGCAAATGCAGGAAAGCTTTCAGCATGCTTTCCATGCATCACCCTAGAAGACATTACAGATAAACTTTCTCGACCAGATTTCTGCCTCAAGGTCCCGTCCATCCGTTCCGTGGAATGCTTGCGACAATCTTAACCCACAACTGAAGCAGCTAGACTCACACGGACTGGGCGGTATTTGTTTAATTAATGTCAAGTACTGGTTTTTCGCACGAAAAAATACTCTTTACTAATACTCATGCAATAACTTCAGCTGAGCCGATCAATCGTCTGGAAGTTAGGTTTGGAACCGCCCTAGCGGCAGAAGATGCGAGAGAACGGAACAGCGAGTCAGGTACTACTGAGTTTGGAATTATTTTAGGTCAAAGTCTGTCAGCAATCCAATGCGGTTCCTTGTTTAAACTTTTCTCCTTCGAAATGCCCCCGTTTGCATCGCTTCCATGAAGCATCGGAGCTCGCTCCCAAATGCGATCTAAGCGAGGTAGGTTTCAGCCTTAACTCTTACAGTACCACGTCTCATAGATTCTCCACCTTTCCCAACTAATGACAGTGCTTTTTGGCGGTTCCTATGGTACAAGTTTGAAACTAAGTGCAACAGTTTTTCGGACTGGAAGGATATCCCGAGAAATAATGAGCAGTCTATGTGGAAAGGTAACAATGTGTACAAAAGTTTTCAAATGAGGATCCCTCGGCAAGAAAGTTCCTTGCATCTTGGGGAGTTTCGAGACTGGCCAAGTCGCTGGAATTCTTGTTTGTTCGTCTGATTTTTTACTTCATCGCCAAGCTCCTAACTTACAAAGGTGAACACTGGGCAAAGGTTTTACATCAAATGAGCTGTCTGTTTTAGGGAGGTCCTATTCTTCATTTGCGGAAGTAGGTGGACATATTTTAAGGAATATTGATTGTTCCTTTGATGCAGTTCATCAAATTGAGAGACCGGACTGAGGAAATTTCGGGCATCTATTTAGCTTGTATCGATTCAACTTATTTTTCGCTGTCATCATCCAGGTCAGGGTACATAGGTACTGACCATGTCGCCTTCCTATCCATGCCTGCACCGCCAGACTGACAGTACGCAAGTGATGCAGCCCATCCTGCAAGTATATGCAAAATCCCAATTCCAAACTTTGACTGAGGAAGAAAAAGTCCCACACCAAAACTACTTCCCTGTGTCTGACAAACCATGGGACGAAATTTCTCCTCGTAGTTCTTTACTCCTTGTACCACAGACTCAGCCAATGAGGCTCCATCTCTCTTAGCCAACGTTGCAATTTCTCCAGCGAGGATATATGCTCCAACCATACCAAGAGTAACTCCTTGACCGTTGACCGTTTGGCAATGCGCCGCATCACCAAGTAGAACAACCCGTCCACTAGACCAGTCTCCCTTCGGAAGCCTGATCTCATCCAACCGAGTCGCATACAAATCATCAGCCAATGACGAATGTTCGAGATCATGCATAAAACGATCCGTTTTCCATCCACCATCTTTATACAACCCCGCCCAAGCTTTTTTTAACTCTGCCAGGCTGCCAGATTTGTAGGCCTCTTCAAGAGTTGGCTGCTGTCCATGTATGATCATGTATATGCGAAGAAGATCCGGCCGATCCTGTCTTGTACCGATCACTTTACGCCCAGGAAGGTGACACAACGACCAGTTTTTGGAATCGTCTGGTAAGGAGGGAATGGTGAAGAATCCGATGTGTGCGTTGAGTGAATGGCGTGGGTCGAGTGAGTCGGGTCCGACCATCATCCTTCGAACTTGAGAACCACTTCCGTCTGCGCCAACGACGAGATCGAAGTCTTCTTTCCGGTCATCAGAGAATTTGACATGCACTTTTCCATTGGGTTTGTGATAGCCGTCCTGAGTGAAGGATATGATTGAAGTGTTGAAGATGTGGTGGACGTTATTATTTGTGGTGAGATCGTACTGGATCTCCGTCAGCACGATCTTTATCCCAGAACCGAGGAAATTGAACATACCAACAATTCCACAAGATCTCCCCGCATGACCTCAAACTCCGAACTAAAACTCTGCTGAGTTGAATTCATCTTCGTGGTAGGGAAATATGCCATAGACTTCCCACTTTGGTCGATGAGTTGCATGCCCGGCTCATGCACAGCAACAGCCCGAACTGCCGCTTCCAAACCCATCTTTTTCATCATCGGCACCCCTTGGCCACGGATATCGACTTGTTGGCCGTGGGCTCGGATTTTAGGAAAGCGCTCGATCAGTGTTACTTCGGTGTTGAGACGCGAGAGCCAGTAAGCGAGAGAGGGACCAGCAACCCCGCCACCGACGATGAGGACTTTGAGGACCATGGTATCTTTGCTACAGCGTCTGAAAAGATTGGGTTGTTGATTTGGTGAAATGAACGGAGTCCGTTTTAAATATGTTGCGCTCAGGACAGTCAAGTGTTCACAGCGCTGTCAGAGGATTCGTATCTCCGGTCCGGTCCGTTGACTCCGTTCCCTTCGGCCGAGATTGCCTAGGCAATATGCTCGCGGTTTTCAGGACTCAAACAACAGTTCTTTGATATAACTCAATATAAATCATTAGATGGACTTCTCCCGAGCTAGTGGCATTGCTTTGATTCCGTATACAGTAATCCCTGCAAATTTGCATTGATCGCTCCGCGCGCTCCCGGTTCTAGCCAGTGATTCACGCGAATGTTAACAACGACTTATTCAAAGATCCGAGAGCAATACACCACTGTGTTCTCCATAATTAGCTGCTTTTGCGGGAAGCTCTCACAATTATGGGCGGCTTTAGGTTTGGCCCAACAAGACAAATATGACGATTCCGCTTTAACTGTCTGGCGAGCCTTCGTCGTCAACAATAGCTTCCAATAGGACTAATACGACCCCTTGCCTTGGGTTCGGGAAATTGAGAAGCATTCTAACCCTCAGTAATATTTAAAACTTTTGTACTTTAGGTACGTTAGGTTTTCTTGGGTAGCAGAATTGTAGTGACGGTAGGTTAGTGGTTCTCCTTCATCCATGGGCTCAGAAGATCTTTAAAGCAGCGCTCCTCTCCGGTCTCGTAACCTGAACCTCTCCGCTGCTTTCCCATTTGGAAAGTTTAATGTCACTATCCACTTGGTAGTTCTATTTATTATCTTTGAAAGCAACAGTACTTGATCGCTGAAGCTGCTTTGGGGCATTTTTGAACAATAACTGTCTGTTGTCCCCTCATTCTTTAAAGTCATTTGATGTTCCTTCATTTCTATTTGCAATTATATCTCCATGTGCTTGTTAGATTGCTTTCTAGGCGTTTGTAGACTCTCTGTATCAATATCGAGCTTGGGATGAGTCTTCGTCCCGCTCATTGTAAATAGATTTCATTAACCAGGTCGCACAAAACAGTCACAAAGACTACACGCTCGAGTGAATCTAGAATCTTGGTGGGCTAGTCACCCACCTGCACATGCCGTACATGACACCCCACTAGAGCTAGAAATCTCTTCACTTATTCGAAATGGCCTTATGTATACTTCTTCTTCTGGATCAATTCCAACTGCAACAATAATAAAGCGACTTCGCAGCCAAAACAACATTTCTCAGAATGGATTTGCAGAAGAAGAAGCAGAACAACTGCAGGCACTGTCCAGTCTGAATCCCAATCAAGATAATTTAGGTAAGCTACTGCAAGTTGTTGTTTATTGCGACTTGCTTATGTCTACCCCGCGCTTCCGATTTGGATCACCCTTGCGACTCTGTACTCCAAAGAGTCTCAATTAAACAGAAATCCATCGATTCTATTTAAACATGAGATATTTGAGCTAACAGCCAAACAGTTGATACACAGTCCACCTCTTCTATGTCTAAACTTCAACCTTCCATAGACCTTGAAATGGCGATGTCGAACCTCTCGCTCGATGCCTCTTCCTCTGGCAGCCTCGCTTTGCTTCCCCCAACGCTACCGACCACTACCGAATCGACTCCCTCCAATACAACCCCCTTATCTACCTTTACCTGCTTTCCAAAGCTTACTACCGAACTAAGAACAATGATTTGGGAATACTGCATTCCAATGGAACCGCGAACAATCGCCATTTCGCTTCTTGGAGCAGAGCATCACATACGGCTCAGACCACCGATGGTCTATCTCCCTGTCGTTCAATACAACTTTTCATCCGTCCTTCATGTCTGTCACGCCTCTTGAACTGAAGCCCTGAAGATTTACAAGCCTGCTTTTGACTTGGAACTTGGAGGTCCAGTCTTCTTCCGCCCGAAGGAAGATCTCCTAGTGTTTGACTTCGCCAACCCGCCTTTCTACACTTTCCATCGACACGACCAAACCTTCCCACGCCACGAATCTGTAAAGCAAGTTGCGTTTTACACAACGTTTGGTATCCATGTGGCCGTTACATGGTCGCTCTGGTGGTGTAGATGTTTCTTCAAACTGGAGACCCTCTATATCGTCTCGGCGAATCCAGCATTTATTGAATGGAATGAAGTCGACAGGTGGAGCAAAGACAAGTCGGAAGAGACTCAAAGATTGATTCGCGGGGATACACAACAGAGCCGCAGTCTTGCGTCTATGCTTGAGCAACTGAGAAGGGACGTTGGATGGGGATCTCTACGTTTTGTGTGCTTGACACCAAAGGAATTCGAGGCTGGGAAGCGTTAGGGGCTTTGGATGATAACGGTACGTGATCTTACCTACTCATATTGAGATAATTGAACTGAATGTTTAGCTGATACCGTAAAGTCCTACGGAAATCTTGGTTTAGTCACCAGAATTTGCTACGCCACGAAGCAACGTTCAATCTGTTTAGGACAGAAGTCTTTTAGAACTTTGACAGATTTGACCACACCAATTGGAAGGACTTCAATCTTAGACTATGAGCAAAAAGAATCAATGTTTACAATTCGTCAATCGTTAGGTGTAATCTTTCCATGAAATACCTAAATTTAGCCACGACCGTGATAACGTGACTCGGTCAAGTGACTTTGTTCTGTAGTGGAGTTTTTAGCCCTGCAACTCTTGGTTGGAGTTTCTCTCCACGTTATTTCCGCTTCTTTAACTTTGATGGTACTCTGGACGTCTTCAGTCATGAATATATTTCCAAATAGATCTGACTGAACAAAAAGCCACCATTCCTCTGGTGGCTTAGCGTCGCGCCACATCTCACTTCAGCTGCGGTTCTATTTAAACGTCAGCTCATCAGCTCATTCAATCTTCATCTAAACTCACCCCTTTTGCCATCACAACTCCAAATAATATATCCTACTACTTTCTGGGCGGCTTAGCTTCACCGGGTGGCTGTATAGCAGCAGACATGGCTGAGAGTCTCGCTCATACGAGAACCCCCTCGGATGCCTCACCAGGCTTTCCCCTCTTCTCAAATCTGCCGCCCGAATTGAGAGCTCCTATATGGGAATACAGTCTGCCAAGTCCTCGTATTTTAGCCTTTCGGAACGGTCACCATGTCATCAACATTCCTTGGTCCGTCCCTTTGAATCCTGTTGATGCAACACTGGAGACTCTGCTCCGGACTTGCCAAGAATCCAGAGCCATGGTCTTGGCAAACTACCAAAAATGCTTCGCGGCTAACATCGGTCGACCAATCTGGTTCTCTGGCAACAAGGATATCCTACTTTTTCACACACTGCAATCGATGGATGAGTTCTTTACTGGCAGCAAGGTAACAATTCGAGCAGATATCACGACTGTTCGCACCGTGGCAGTCGGCACTCCTCCTTCAATGAGACAGCCAAATGATACGTGGGCGCGCTACTTCAAGCCAGAGAATGTGATACCCATGGCATGGATGCGGTTCGGAGAATTGAATGAAATCATCATGCTGCAGCCATCGTTTAGCAAGGAGAAATACCTCCAGACTGTGAAGAGTTTGAGGAAAGGGTCGACGAAGATGCAGAACACCATGGCGAGGTTTTCTCGATCCAGAGATCGGTTCGTTGTTATGAGGAGACAAATCACTGGGAATTTGGATGCGGATGAGACCGAAAAGGTTAATATCACGACTGAGGATTTTGAAGACTTTTGGAGGAGGGCTGGTTGAGGTTGAGGCTAGAACCCCTGAAATATGCTGCAGTCATTTCGGCTTCTGTTCCCTTAATTGGAATGCTTCAACACTGGGGTGGAAGATCTTCACTGGGCGGGAATACATTTTTCCTTCTTGGGATGTCAATTCATATTTTCAGGAGCTGTGAATTGATGATTGGGAACTTGTACAACATTGTTTTGCTTGAACTTTGCTGTACCTGCTTGCTCTGTTGCTGTCGGTGGCGCACCAGTTTCAATCTGCTATTCTCAAACAGAGCATCGAAATACCAGAGAGTGTAGTGCGGGCATCATGCTTCACGCTGCAAGCTACTTGTAACTGGCTTTCACAGCTGAACTACTTCCTCTTGGTAATTGACTTAGGGGTAATTGTTACCACCCGTGAACCTTTGTCTTGGCACTCATAACACTGATATATTCTGACAAAGGAGTATCTATTCGTCGTCGGTTGAAGTCTCAATCTGTGAGCATGCTCGGCAAAATTGCCTGTTCAAGCAGTGTAACTGGTTGATTCTCGAATTAAGCGAATGTGGTGTTTTGCGCTGAATTTCACAACAATAAGCCCAGATTTCCACAATCCATTTCAATATCAACTCTGGGGCTCTCCCGGTCACTTCTATACACCCATCGATCATGTTTGCATGCAAATGACCCAATTAGGTATAGGTTTAGCGCTAGCGCCGTGGTTTTCCTCCCACAATTGCCTCGCCTCCCAAGGTCTCAACCTTTTCCCCAAGAGCTTCCTCTTCTTTCTTTTGCTTCATCAAACTCTCCTCTACACTCAATTACTCAACAGGCACCATGGGCTGCTGCTTGTCTTCTCACGCGGACTGCGGAGGCAGCTCCGGAGGGGCGGAAGAGCTATCGGACTTCTCTTCAATCCCCCCTGCGCACCGTCTACCTCTGTGGTCGACCTTCATTCCTATTGCGATGCCTCCCCCGACCTCAGATGTTGCAATGCCAATCTATAGAGCTCCATTGCCTACTTCTCGTCCTGCTCCTACCTCTGAGACAACTACGACTTCAGATGCACCTGGTGCGATCTCAACAACTCCGTTAGCTTCCTCTGGTTCTGCTCATACAGCTCCAACTGCCCCGACTTCAAACGCAGCGGCTCCGATCTCAATAGTTACACTTGCTTCCTCTGGCCCCGCTCATGTAGCTCAAGCACCCATCATTCTAATGGGTCCCGTCTCAGCGTCCAAAGCCCAACTGTCCTCCTCTCGTCTTCGTCGAATCCTCCCAGAGATTGATTCGTCAACTGACTCAACCTCAGTTATTCGCAGACTGTTTTCATCCTTCCGCGCTCCTCGACCAGTTCTCACATGCCGGAACTCTGCTCCGTCCTACCATCTTCTTTGGGTTGCAACAATGGCCAAATGGTCGCGGACCCTCTATGCTTCTTCTCTGTCTGGCACACATCGTCCCTACGATAGCAATACAAAACTCACATTCGAACTATTCCCAAAGCTTCTTCTATATGTACGAATGGAGATTTGGAAGCTTCTCCTGCCAGGAAAGCGTTTGATCACAATCCAGGAATGCGATCGCAAATATACCAAGGCACAATGCGACGACCCGACACTCAAATTGACAGACTTCTGTGCGATTGGTGGATTCATAAGGCTCTTGGCTATCAACAAGGAGGCTAGATCGTTTGCTATTCAACAATATGGTGTTGCTGGTGCGGGATTCGGTGGACTTGTCGACGCAAACTGCTACGTTAACCAGGAGATAGGAGATTTCGTCATGTTCGAGGACATCAATACTATCTCGGATTTTGCTAGAATTTACATTTTTACCAGCGGCTCTCTCATAAATATCAAGCCATACACGTTCCCCGCCCGCTTTTCGTCGATTGACCTCCGCACCATCCACGTTGGCTGGAGCCCTGAACCTACCACAAATACCATTACTCCAGCCCTCCCCTCGAAGCCAGGCCGCAAGCCTTGGAATCCGGTCACACAACCCTACGATTACTACCCCGGCGTTCCTACAAATCTTGTACGTCTACTCGAAATTGTCGTTCAATTGGGTGGTGTTACTTCAATCTGTTTGGTCCACAAATCGAAGGAACTGATGGTTCTCAGACAGTCGGATATCCCTGCGACAGATGGAAACCCCACTCCAGCTACGATCATCAACGAAACATACATGCCGTTGTTTATCAGGGGTCGGGAGGAACACGTTGAGTGGGTTGAATCTTTCGACAGCTTGCCAGACTACAAGTGGATGAGAATGAGCGCATGGAGCGTCCCAGAATTCCGCGATGCCTTGAGAGAAGATTTGGAGAAAGATCTCTAGTGGAGATATGTGACGGCTTTGTGCTTACTGGTCTATTCTGGGTGGAAGATATCTGTGTCTCTGCATGCTGGATGGTTTCGCGTTGGATGGAGTTTATGGATGTTCTCTTGCAGTCATGGCGACGCACGTCAGGGAGGATCTTGCCAAATACTGGCCTGTGGGAATCACTTGAGGCTGCTCTAGGGTTTAGAGAATTGGACTCACATCAACGAGCATCAATTGCGTGAAGTTATTCCGAGTGATTTTAAGCAGTGATACGTTTCTGCCCCTTGATTCATGTCGAGTGCCTAGGTACGCAATTCTTTAGAAAGCCGCCGAAGGCTCTCGCAGAGTCCAGTAATATGGCCTTGCCAATCAGCGAGTCTCCGATTCCAAATCACGAATCTTTCTTCTTCTGTAAGGTGACTCCCGGCAAAGCATGACTGTGGCCCGCTTCTTACCTACTATTTAAGCCCTCCTATTTCACTGTCCCTCTCAACTTTGATTCCTCCTCCAACAGACATCTCAACTAAACGGAGTTAAGCATCTATCAGTAAAATTTCATCATAATGTCTGCGGCACCACCAACCAGTGAGTCTAAATGTAGGTTTTGGTAATCTAAGTTTGGCAAAAGAACCAGTCAGACTACATATGTAAAATTGATTTCTAGCCAATCAAGTGAATAAAGCAGCCGTCTACTCGTGCCTGGTTACACAATCACACTGTTCTGAATTCCGTCTGTTACTAATTTCTGTCCTTTGAACTCCTTTGTCTCCTCAATCATAGATTATAAAAATCACCAACGAGCTCTAAGTTACCAAATACCCTTCAAAAGTCCTAACCAAATTCTCAATTCAGAAACTTTCCTCCTCTCACGCACCAAGACTCATTCAGTATGGATCTGGATCCAAGCGCTTCCGATAGCATCTCACTGCCAAAAACATTCCATCCCTTCTCAAGACTTCCAGCCGAGCTGAGAATGAAGATCTGGGAGCTTGATGCCGCGCAGCCTGAGATGGTTCACTTGACTTTGGCGAGTGGAGCCCTCTCCGACGGCGATGTCATGTGGTTACCGAAAGCCAAAACGATCCTCCCATTCCGAAGAGTACCAACTTCACCGATCAAACTGGGCTTAGCATGCTGGGACGCAAGAAAGGCTGTTGAGTCCATTCGGAAATCTCACGTCGTTAGCTTCCAGCGACAAAACCATCTAGATTGGTGGTCGTGGGACTTGTCGCAGTATCGCTCCTTTTCATTCCGTATGAGCTCTAAGCTTGATACTGTGTATTTATCGAGACTTTCAGAGTTCACACACTTCTGTGCGAACAGCAAGCTTGCTTCTGACGACGATCTCGCTCCTCTTGGTGGTGTCTCAGCCATCCATTCTGTGGCAGTCAAGGGTATAGTAAACCTCGCACGTTTAAGTCCTCCTTCACAAAAGGATGGACCTGGCCTTGGTCAGCGCACCAGATCATATGCCGGCGGCGAGATGTCCAAGTTCTGGCCAGCGAGTGGTTTTAGCATGTTCCATCATCTCAAGGAGCTAATTTTCGTTCACCCTGGATTTTCAGAGATGTCGGATGACGTTTTGCAACACCCCCAAATGGCTGGCTCAGAAACTGTCATCACTCCACAGGCAGAAGACACGATCCGGAAAATTGCAGAGTGGAAGCTGGTTGTCGAGAAAGAAATGAAGGAGGATTTTGCACGTTGCTGGCTTCCAGTAGACAAGCCAGAAGGAATCAATACGGAACGTCTTATAAAGTGCTCTCCGTGGTGGGATGAGCCGCAAATTACTCTTATTACTGAGTCGGAACTGGAAGCCCGATTTAGGTAGCCTTAATGTCATGAGACATAATGAGAGGTTGTTGGAGATATGAATGTTTCATACGCGTGTTTTGTTTTATTTAGTCCCTTCGGAATATGGTACTCAAGTTAGCAAATTATGGATTTAAAATGATAAGGTAAAGTACCAAGTACCTACACCGATTATCGTTTCTAGCTTTCGCCAAATCTCCTTTACATCAGTATCAAAGAGTTCTTTTGTCAAAAAATGAATAAAACTTTTAGCTGCGCTTTTTGTCAAAAAGATAGTTGTCAAAGGGGTAGTAAATTGTTCCGAAAGCTACCATAATTACTAAGGGCAAGTTCAATAGTCGGGCTTAGTTCTGTTTTTTCTTTTTGTAAAATCCAGCCAACCAAATGTGTTGATTGCACTATGTTACGTATCCCTCCCGGTAATAGGTAACAACTTATACAATCCTTGTGAGACGTCTATACACGGTGCAAAAACCTTTGGTTGCAATATGTATTTTGTTGAAGTCTAAGGAGCTACTCTAAAGTGTCGATGAGAGCTCTATATAAGAGGCTCTCATCGTGGGCTAGTCTCAAAGTTGCTAGCGTCGAGTGCTCCTATTCACTTCCTGCGTCCTGCAACCCCTGTTTTTGCCCGTCCTCCGTATTCACGTAAATCCGTCGATTACATGAATATTATTATTCACACAAAATGAAAGCACTGTTCCTTACAATTGAGACAAAAAATGAGTAAATGAAACGTGTATCTGCACCGCGAGAAAGACCGAGGGAATGCAAGCTAGCAAAGAGGTTCATAAAAGATGGTTATCAAAGAAACCTGTTCATGGCATTTCATCAGTTTCTGACTATTTGTGCAATCATGTTTCCCCCCAGCCAAGTTTATTTCTGACGTTATAGATCATTATACCGACATCTATCTGTTTACGCACTTGAGGAAAATCGCACAACAAGAAAAAAGAGAGCCGAGATACAGTGAAAAATGAGCTGTTCCTTATCGAGGGATTTGCTATCGATCATAACAGACTTTTGCGTCACAAGAAAATGGAAGGCCCCCAAGAGTTTCACTTATTCCCACAGCTTCCAGCAGAGCTTCAGCTAGAGGTGTGGAAATTTGCGACATATCAAAATTGCATTGGGTTTAGACAAGTAACGAAAGGCAGGTCTGAAGATCTGGGCATCAAGCCAATAGGATTTGGTGCGCTGCGTGCATGCCAAAATTCGAGAAAAACCGCACTCGAAGTATACGGAGAAAGGGTTATTGCTCTTTCGACCCTACAGCCGTATTATAGCAGCATACATTACAAACAACACCTGAGATCAGTAGTCAGATTCCGGCCATCACAAGATACAATCTATTTTCCTGATCTTGATGACTTCATGTACGTTTTTTGGGACTGGGAGATCTCTCCTGGACCCAACCCAATGGTCAGATCCGGTCTTTCTTGCATTCGATCTGTGGCTATTGGTGGGTTTCTGGAATCATGCTACGTTTGGGAAGACTGCCCAGGTGGTGCCAAGTTTGGATATGTAGATGATGACTACCTTATCTGGGATTTAGATACGACCCTGACCGGATTGACCGGGCTCGAGGAACTCATTTTGATCTGCCCAAAACCAGATGACTTCAATGATTTCTCGGACATGACCCTAGATAGCTGGGCTACGGAGAACCCACCACCACCGGATGCAATATGTCACAGATTACTTTCAACGGATCCTGCCAAGACTCGGGTGAGGACCCTTCGTTTCTTGCCAATTTTTACTGAGAATATGAGATCAGAAATGATTAATAACCCTTGGCACAGAAATGATCAGAAATACTTTCATGGTATTTACGGGAGACCAGAGGTACCTATTGTAGCTTCGAAATGGTGGGACAACCCAGTCATAACTGTGATGACAAAAGAAGAGTTTATGGCTAGGTTCTAGACAGTCAAATACCCATAACACTCAACCAACAAATTGCACGGTATTCAAAAAAGTCCAAAAGTGGCCTCCTCAACATTTCCATTATTTAATATTGCCTCCCTTCCTTTGCCAAGAAAACAAGACAAGCGAGAATAGCGGGTACTTTTTCTTTCTAGCCTTCGTTCCTTCCTCTGCGTCTGCTTCCAGAAATTATTTTTAGACCGGAAACCAATCAATACATAATTTTTCATTGGCCTATCGATTTTAAGGACAACAAGGTGACTTCCATCCCATTAAATGTGAATTAAAAGGAAAACAAAGACGGTTTTTTGGAGGGGGTAAAATTGCGCTTTGAATCCACCCAGCATTCCAAATTCCAGGGGATGAGGCTTAAAAGCCGTATGCAAATCTCGAAATATTCCCAAAAGAGAAAATGATCTATTATGAGCAAAGTTTTGGGACAAGCCCGATGAGTAGAAAATGTATACAGAATAGAATTTCAAATCAAACAAAGGCAGCCACCGTTTCCCTGAAGTAACGACGTTGAAGATAAGCAAAACAAATTGATCAAAACAAGCACTGGACAATCGATAGACTGACATTCCAGGGCGGACAAAGCCTGGAAATACATCCATTTTTCACAACTTAGCAGGTAAGATCTCCAGTCTTTCCATCAAAGCTGCATCTGTTTCCATCATACACATACGCAAGCTATCAGGTATCAGTCAGAATTCATTTAATACCCTAGGTCAAGTCTCTGTCTTTAACTCACATTCTCATACCCTCCATCACCATCGGTCCAGAAAGCATTGTTGTCAGACATGTACATACAATCATAACTGTGCAAAAGTCAGCAAACGCATCTCCGCCTTCCCTTTCAAGAATTATTTTGAAATATCTAGATAATACGTACTCGGTATTCAAGAGACCAGTAGAAAGCTTCTGGCTCACTCTCTCTGAGATGCCGTTCCAGTCACGGACGCGGTAGCCTTTGTTGTAGCAGATGGCTGCTGCGAAATAGGCGCGGTCTGGGTTGTCGTTCCACATCTGGTTGGTGGTCTCTTGAGTGAACTTGCGGCGGGCCTTTTTGCACTTCAATCAGTATTGTACTTTGTAAAGAATCAACAGCCCAAGAAGGAGAAAAAAAGAAAATTCGCCTCTAAAGAACAAAGCAGCAATGATGAAACCTACAGAACCCCAGTTTGAAAGCTCGTTAGCCAACTGAACGCCAACCTTGACAGCGGCGCGAATGGCGATTCCAGCTCCGTTACGAGCGCGAGTTTCTAGTTCGACTGATGCGCCGTTCTCATCACGAACGACAAACTTGGAGCGGTCCAAGTCGACTGGGTTTGTCTGATGATACTATTAGAGAGGTTGCATTATGATGGGGAATTGAAGGACGTACCCCTTTGCCGCCCCAGATCTTGGTGGTTCCTCTCACGACGAGAGGGGATCCAACTGCGTTGGCATCCTCGGATGGAATTACTGCTGCGGCAGAAAGTCCAGCAAGGAAGGGAAGAATGATCTTGGAGAAATGCATGATGAACGAGAGCTGGATCGGGCCTTCAAAGAATGAGTTTGCTTAGTTATTGGAAAGAGTGAAAGTGTTGATGGTTGGGATATCTCACATTGGAGGAAGTTCAGGACATACTTATAGAAATTGCTTTGGGTGGTGGCTACTCATGTCATTCAGAGATCATCTTACTGTCAACTCCGCTGCCATAACACGAAAACGACGATGCGAGAGTGTAATGCCTTGGCTTGAGGTCGGCGTTCCCCCTACTTCTTGCCTCAATAGGAGGATTGGAGGCCAAAATGAGTGGCAGCCTGTCATGTACATCCACCAACTGGATCAACAAAGCATTGGCGCGAGGTTGTTCCATAGATAGAGTTCACGCTGAAGGTATTGACATATCCATATCGGCTAAACATTAAGCAGCTTATTTGAAGCCGGATGCAGCACTGTGATGTCCTGACTCATGTAATGATAAAAAAATATTTCTTTTTAAGATCTCCAACAAAAGCAGGCTACCTGGATATTTTTATGTCGCATTTAGGAAGAGCACCTATTTTAGATACTACTCTCTTAA
The DNA here is from genome assembly GCA_017366145.1 of Cadophora sp. M221. Taxonomy (NCBI): domain Eukaryota; kingdom Fungi; phylum Ascomycota; class Leotiomycetes; order Helotiales; family Ploettnerulaceae; genus Cadophora; species Cadophora sp. M221. Next base: position 17,148 of record JAFJYG010000892.1, read on the forward strand.
CTCCAAGGACCGAATTTACAACTTCACAAGAAAGGCGCAATAGTGTCGGCACACATCCCATCCCACTTTCAAAGTCAATGCATGAAAGCGAGTAGAATTACCCACGCACCGCCAAGAAATCGAACAAGCAAAACTTATTCAGGCCAAGACTTTCCAAGCATCGTACAGGTACAAACGAGCTTGTCGTCCGTCTAAGCTCAGCATGCATGACTAGCCAAAGAGTCAGTACAATACCGACGGGTAGGAGACTTAGAACCCAATCTATCTTTTAGCCTTAAAAGATGGGACGAACGGTGCTTGATACCCGAAATATCGGTAGTGAAGGTGTTAAGGGAAGTTCGGCCTATGATTTTGTCGGCCGAGGGGGATAGGTCCAGTTTCTTGCACAAATACACATCATTTCGAAATGGTACGAGGAAAACAAAATCATTGAAATATACAACTCCAAGTGGGTGGAGGTAATCGCGAGCGTTGGAGCGATAACCATCTCATCTCATCTCATCCCATCAAATCGCGAGGACGTCGTACCAGCTTCTTGGACCCACCCAACTATGTCACTATATCGAGTTCCCGGCCGCTTGAATATACCCTGCGTCGGGTAGTTGATACGTACCTCTGGAGTCCTCCAGCCCTGGCCTCTTTCATAGCTCCGAGAGTATTAAGCCAAAACCTTTGAAATCTACCGAACTATAGAAATGTACTAAGAGAAGGGAGACGGTGCAGCTGTGGTGATTCGGCATTTAGCAGCAGCACTCAGTCTCAATCAGGAGGACAAGGCACATCTCAACCACAGTAAACAGATTCTGCTCAAATCCAAGCAGAAACAAAGCCTCATTAATTCCTCAAGTCACGATATTATATAACACAAACCTAAAAACAGAGTCTTGCACGAAACAGTTCTATTGTGCCCCATAACAACATGTTCACTCTGCTCAAGTCACGAAAAACGCAGCGTAGACCTCCGCAGAAGCATTATTCCTCTAAGTCATGTTAGGAGTGTGATAACCATAGAACCGAAATGAGATAGACGTACGTTCATAGATCCATAGTTTCCACGCCGCTCCGCAGGTCTGAGTACCATTGCCACCGCACGGCATATTGCAAGCTGCGTCCGGGTAAACGACTGCATGTGGATTGATCTCATCACCACACAAGCATTGTACAGCTGATGAATCATATGTAATTAGTATGTGATCGTACGTTTTAGAGGTCGATTGATCATGATGAGTAGTAAGCCTTACAGTTCTCTACGCCGAAATATTTGTACTCCGCACATTCCGTTGCGCACATCTCGAGAGTCATTTCCTCGCGCGACACAAATTTAGGTGTCAGCGCCCGCACCAGGGGAGCTGTTGCATTTTCACTTTGCCACTTGCCATCTTTATAGCAGTTCACTTTACGCCATCGTTTTCCATCAGCGGTCAGGATCTCTGTTGCGTTGGTAGAAGTGACGTTGAGTGTCTGTACATCTGTTGTTTTGGGTGTTGTGTTGGTTGTTGTGTTGGGAGAGATGCCGTTGACTGGGGTTGGCGCTGGTGTGCTGTGAATGCCGGAGGTCAGAGACTTAATAAGTTGATAATCGCGGGAATTTGAAAAGAAAAATGAAGGATGATAAAACTGACTTTGTCGGTCTATGTGGAAGGATGTGAAGGGCGTCCAAGATTGGGAAAATAATAACTGCGGCCTTTATTGTTAAAACCATGGCGAATACCAAGCTCCGTTTCCACCGGGCATCGAAAATTCGGCTTCTGGAAAGCCTTCGCCAACGGTCATCTTTCCAAACTTCGGGGTTCTTGGGGTCACCTGCTGGTGTGATAGATGATTGAGCCGGGGAGGGAGTAGACGCTGCTGAAACGGGGAAGTAGCTTCCATCAGTGGGCGTGGGTGTCTCTGCTGTCGGATCACCGCCGGCAACAAGGGGAGTTCCTTCTGGATAATAATATGGATTTCTAATGACACCTAAATTCATCCGTGACTTGTCGCGGGATGATGTGTGAGCATTACTGAGGCTCATAGGAGATTGATCATCGTGATCCACCATGGCCACGAGATAGCAGAGGTGTACAGTACGTGACCGTCAAGGCTGTCGTACGTTGCTACACTAGAGGACATTCGAGTAAGTACAAATAGTCCGAGTTATTTGTTGTGTAGCATCACTGTGCAACCACACGGAGTCTTCGGGCGTTGCTTCTCGGCTATTTTAACACCACGTCCAATTGAATCCAAGGCGAATCTGAGACTTTCGGGCTCAGCTTCTTGGCCAGGATATCACGGCGTCCAACGATATGTCCTATAGCACTAACAACGTAGCCTGATTAGGAAGATATCCAGCCCCGAAAAATGAATTTTTCTGGTGTAACATCTGATCCCGTTCTGTCCCGTTGGAAACCAAAGTATAGATTCAGCTGCAATAAAACCCACATGAAGACGAGTTACTTGCCAGAAACCAGTATCGAAGCGCGGACTAACTAGGTCTTAATGCAATGTCCGGTCTTGAACTGGTAGGCGCATTCGCGACCACCGCTCAGATTGCCGTGTACGCCGTGAAGGTTGCAGCCTGCCTATCTGAAGTATATGAGCTGCTCAAGAACGCCTCGGACAGGATTCGACACCACGCGCAACACATCAAGAGCTTCCTTGACATCGTGCACCACATCCAAGCAGTGCAGTCTCCCAACTCGCCTGCTCTTCTTGGTCAGCTTGAGTCAGCCAGGGAACAGGCTTGCGCTCTCAGGGACCTCATCGATAAAGCCAGTACGCCCTGTCTTCGCTGTGGAAGAGATATTGGAAGGTTTTGAAAGGAAATAATGAGAGACAGATCCTTGCTGCTGTGCAGAATCTTGAAAGAGAGAAGTCAGGCTTGATTTTGTATTTTACTATCTTACTGCTGCGACGCACGGCGAGTTGCTCAAACACGGAAAGCGAGAAAAGACAGTGGAGCGCTCTAGAACAATCGGCACCGTTGATCCTGTAATGCAGCGACCACCTGCTCCATACTCATCCAACGTGCTAACAGTTGATGAAGCCATCCCCCGCGCAGTCTTTGAATCGTCACGAGCCACGCCAGAACAAAGAAGCCAGAAGCGACGATAACGAAACAGGGGGGATGGGGGTGGTCATAAATATGGGAAGAACGACAACACTCCTCAAGATCAGGACACAGAGAAGCTGATGAACAAGACTTTAACCAATACCAACACCGTTGTGACGGAAATTCACGTATGAACATCGGTCATCTGGGAAAGGGTCCTATGCAGTCAAACATACATAACGTCGGGACGAGACCCACTAGAAATGGTATTATGAATTCCGGAATCCTCGTGTCGGTTGACATGCTCAAGTTATTTGACAACTCTTCGAAGTAGAGTGGTAGAGAGTAGCGTGGGGTGATGAGCTGATTATTTGTATTGTAATAGAATAACCATGTCAACACTGCTCGTGCTGCGGTATTGGCCAGAAGTGGTGAGTGGAAATCTCTTGGAAATACCGGTGGTGGGTATCGAAAGCAACGAGGTACGGCTGAGGAGAGGGCTGCGGCGCGAGACATGTACACCACAAAATGCATGCGTTTCTATTCTTGGACCTCTTTTTAACGCTAGCGTTTGATTGTTTCAAAAATATCACGTGTTTCTCGCATACCTGGGCTTTTCATATTAATTATCAAAGGCTAGGAATTACACATTACGGGGTTGTTTACTTCGATCTGGCGGGCTCCGACTAGAGCTAACCCCGACGTACCCCCTGTACCCTCCTAGCTCTCTTGAACCCCCCTCGGCGAAGGCTCAGCAAGGCACGTCAGTGCCTTGAAGTGCAAGTTCTTAACTTATTTACCTTATCCTGTGAAGAACAGTATTTTTCCAAGTAAAGAATACTCAGGTCTATTCAATCTCTCTTCCTTGAACTCATCAATTATCCACTTTTGCGAAATCATGTCGCGCTAACGGGGTTGGGGTG
>JAFJYG010000893.1:0-21040 GCA_017366145.1 Cadophora sp. M221
GTACAGTACCGCCGCTGCGACCACCAAACCAACACCACCCTGCCCTGCCCGTTCTCAAAACCAAGCGCGACTTCGATTTCAACTTCAACCACATTCGTTTCATCGCTGCATCGTCACCACTACTACCATTGAGATCGCTCACTCATTCCCTTCACCAGTCTACCCAGCATCTCCAGAGCCAACACGGCAGTCCGATCAACATACCAACTTCACGCTGTCTGCAACTACAGCACCATCGCCAGAAATGGCTTCGTGAGTTCCCCGTTCCCCTTTCTTTGCGCTCCTCCACGACGACGACAACCACCCACCCCCTCTCCGCCCGCACCTCGAAAAGTATCTGCAGCCATGCTAATAGTACTGTGTTACAAGGTTCGGTTCAGCCTTTCGTTCGTTCTGGCATACCATGACCAGCTATGACCGACGTACGTTTGTTTGTTGGTTCCCTGGGGACGGCCCTTCTAACTATGTAAACAGACTCCTCCTACGACTCTCCCTACCGCACAGGACAACATGTCCCCCTCGCACAAAGCCGGCATGATCCACTAACCTCTGTCGCTACCACTGCATCAGAATCCCGCGCCGATGTCAGTTCTCCATACTTTGAAGAGGCAGGAAGACATTCGACCTCTGCGTTGAACGGTGGCGCTTATCCTGGCTCTCCTCTCCCACACAGTCCCTCACCACAATCCCCATCCCCTTACTCCCCTGGCATGAGATCGAGCGCTGCTCTACACCGGACGAATACAAACGAGAATTTTGAGAATGCCACACCAGGAGAAATCCAATTACAACCTTTCAATGACGGCTTACCTCCCCCTCCTCCCCCTGGACACTCCTGGAAGCGAATTGACCGATGGGCAGAGGAGAACTATCCAGAACTCTTCGATCAGCTCTGCGAAGGATGCACATCGAATGATTTGAACGAGCTGGAGCACCAGTTGGACTGCTCGCTCCCAATGGAGGTTCGTGAATCATGGCAGGTACACGATGGCCAAGAGCGAGGTGGTATGCCTACAGGAATCGTCTTCAGTTCCATGCTGCTAGACTGCGAGGAGATTGTACAGGAGTGGGAGAACTGGAAGAAGGTCAATGCTGAATATCTGCAAGAGCCGATTAATTTCAAGCCAGCAGCCCCATTGAAGGCTTTTGGTGGAAGCTCTGCCGCCTCTTCTTCGAAGGATGCACCACGATCTTCACAAAACCCTCACTGGAGACAGGAGCTACTCTCACGACAGGACTCTCAACCACCTGGTGCCATTCAAAAGGTCTACGCCCATCCTTCGTGGATTCCCTTGGTTAGAGATTGGGGTGGAAACAACTTGGCTGTCGATCTGGCCCCAGGCCCTTCTGGAAAATGGGGTCAAGTCATTCTGTTTGGTCGGGATTATGACTGCAAATACGTGGTTGCTCGGTCCTGGTCTGCTTTCCTGGCTACTTTCGCAGATGACCTGAATAGTGGAAAATGGTTTGTTGATGAGGACACCCAAGAATTGAAGTTAAGAGAGTTCAAGTCGAGAAATGTTGAGCCCGGATACCTGGATATCTTGAGATGGAGAATGGACCAGAAATATGGCAGAAAAAGCGCTCGACGCAGGTCAGCAGCTCCGATGAACGGTCAGCCCGGTGGATCGCCAACTGGTTCACCATATGCCAGTCCAACCGCAGAAGTCAGCGGTGAGCCCCGAGGACGTTCGATGCAACGATTCAGCGGAGCTTCCCCTGTATCAAGTCCAAATCGACCAAACTATGGCAAATCCAGTCCGCTTGCTCGAGTCACCGAAGAACGTGCCGCTCCGATCCGACTCAGTACGAACGGTATCAAGCCCGAGAAGCTAGTGGAGGTAGAGACACCAAGACCAAGTGAAGATACCAAGGACCCACAGAAGCAGAAGACTCTGGAATCCTTGCTAGAACCTGTTTCACTTGATGACGACAAGGAGAATAAGAAGGCGGATTCGACCGCGAAAACGAACGGATTGATAAACGGCGCTCCCAAGAAGGCTACAGTTGAGGATGATGATACTACGATGAAGACGATAGAGATCTAGGATCTTCCCCCTTTGTTTATTTCGCGAAACAGACCACGAAAATGAAGGCGTTATGAGGCGCGTATAATATGGGGGAGTTTTTCTTTCCCACCATCCAAATGGATTGGGGAGAAGACCTGTCATAATGGAATTTTTATTTTTTGATTGATGGCATGCGTTGCATTGGGCGGTCTGTGGTTGTCTTTTTTTCTCTTCAGTTCTTTTTCTGGCCGAACATTGAGTGTCTCTTCTCATGGAGAGTTGCATTTTGGGAGAAGAAAGTGAAAGCAAGCAAGTGAGAGATGGGGGAGAGGGAGGAGAGGCTGGGAGAGTTCAGTCAATCAGTCAGTCACAGGAGGGCATAATTGAGGAAGAAAACACTTTTCAAATAGCATATACGAGATTGCATTCGTGGATGTCCTTTTCCTCTCCGAATGCATTAGGCAGGCAGGCAAAGCGAGGCAATGAAAGGAAAAGAAAAGAAAAAATACTACCTGTACTTTACACCTACCTACCTACCTCTTCTTTCTTTCTTTTTATTCGAAGCTGGCTGGTTCAGGCGGAGCAGGCTGGCTGGCTCTCGTTTTTGGAGTGGTGGAGTGGAGTGAAGCGGAGTGGATTGGGGGTTGTGATTTGGAGGTTGTGATTTGGAGGTTGTGATTTGGAGGTTGTGATTTGGAGGTTGTTTTTTGTCTTGCAGTGAGGGAGGCTGGCTGCGGTTCGTTGTACAATAGAGTACTAGTAGGTATTTACTGGTGGATGGGGAAGGAAGGAAGCCCTTTGAATTCTCGAACGTTTTTCTGATTGTTTGTGTTGTTGCTTGGTGGGAAGGGAGTGGAGTGGAGGTTGCATTGTGACTTTACACTTTACTTGTTTTCTTTTTCTTGTTACTGCTTTGTTTGATAGGCACTACTGCTGCTGCTGCTGCTGTATTTGTGCGTTGCATTGGGTTGATGATTGATTGGCTTGGGCTTGAGCTAGAGCTGAGGAGTGCTAGGTAGTTGTTGCGTGTATATATGTTGATGTAAGGGGAGATTGAAATGGTTTGGTATTTTGTAACGAGCATGCATTTGAGGTTATAAGGAGGGGAAGGGGGACTTGGGAGTGGAGTTGAGTGAAATGAAATCATGATATACCTGTGTATCATGTCTGTTTTAAGTATGTCTTTATTTGTGAGTGAGGCACTTCGTGGAGGTTGCAATTTCTAAGATACCTTGACTTGTTGTTAGTTCGGTTGATTGGTTGGTTGGTTGATGTCTAAAGATGGGACAGATTTTCAACATTTCTAATCTCTCAGATTTCAATACTTCCCATTACTAGTAGACTGAAAAACAAGGAAAGCACCGCTGTCCACTCCCAGCCCTCTCAGCACCCGGCGCTGTCATCCAGCTCAGAATGAGGATATTCACGTGATATACACGCTAACAACGGATTCGGATCCACCTCGTCAGCCGCGCAAGCCAGGCCGCCCAGCCCCAGCTCTATTAACACCTCACTCCATCACTCCAAGCTATCTCACACACTCCAACTCTCTTGCGACACAACAATTCACTAATTTTCCCCGCCCGAAAGCAGTCTCCGAAGTTGCGAACAGGACTTAACCCAAAGACTAGAAGTTTAAAAGGAAAGATAGCAAGCAAGATGTCAGAAGAGCGCCTCTGGAAGTTCAGGAAGCCGGAATGGATGAATAGCGCTACGGCTAGAAGCTCGGGGGTTTATGGTGCTGGGGCGCTGGTGAGTGGTTTTTTATCTGTCTTTCGACTTGGAGGAATAAGGGTGTTAGGGCGTTAGAGAGAGAGAAGGCCAGACTGGGGGAGGGGAGGGGTGGGAGGAGAGCCTTGTTGATGAACTTGATGCATCTTGATTCCTACCCCGCCATAGCTTGCTCAAAACAGAGTAGATGAAGGATGGAACAGATAGAAGGAACTGTAACTAACAACTACAAACCACAGTTCTCCCTCGCATTCTTCGTCCTCCTCGACGCTGCCGTGTGGTCGCACAGCGCAAAGAACGGGTCCACCATCCACATCACATTCATCGACTGGCTCCCCCTCATCTTCTCCTCCCTCGGCATGCTCATCATCAACAGCATCGAGAAGACCAGGCTCTCGGCCGACTCCTTCTCCTACTCCGGCAGCGGCGTCGCCTGGAAAGCCCGCGTCGTGCTGTTCCTCGGCTTTGCGAGTCTGGCAGGCGGCATGGCCGGCGGTGTTACGGTCCTGGTGCTGAAGTATGTGGTCCCGAGTGCGCCGTGGCCGACTATGTATATGGGCGTGGCGAACTTGGTTGCGAATGGGCTGGTTATGTTGAGGTGAGTTTTGGGTTTGGAGGGGGGTTGGTGAAGTTAACTTGGGGTTCTTTTACTGATTTGATATAGCTCCGTCGTGCTTTGGATTAGCCAGAATATGGAGGATGAATATTCTTATAACTTGGCTCTGTGAGCGGGTTCGAAAGCTATGTATGGGATGGGATGGGAGAAAGGTGGAATCTTGGGGGATGCGGAGCTAAGCGGGCTACGGAGGGATAGGAAATGCAATTAGCTGGGGGAATGCAATTGAGTTATGGACATTTGGCATGGAGAGGATGAAAGGCACTAGGGAGAAAGGACTTGGGAAGTATCTTTTGTAGCATAGGGATATACGTGTTTATGAGCGAGCAAGCGGTTATGGATTTCTGGGAGTTTTTCTTAGTGACATATGACATATTGAGTACCGGTCGATATTGTGGTGATATATGAATACTGGGTGGCATTATACTCTGATGGATTATAGTTACTAGCAAGTATTAAATATATTTGGCGATTTTGGACGTTTGAATAATTTCAGTAACTGAGACAGCTTCGGACATTGAAGCTGCCAAATGTTTCGACGGTTAAACGATACAATTACAATAATTCTACAGTAGTTAACACCTAAACTAACTCTCCTTGAAATAGGCATGAAGTGATAATGAATCTATGTTTGAGTAAACGTAGAGCCTTTCGAGCTTGCTCCTCCATCCCAACGAATCAGTATCTTGGGAACCTCGGCCAGTTCCCTGAACAAAAATCGCTTCGCGTCCACCCAAACCCGAGTCCCTCACTCACTCACACGCGGCTCGCTCCATCACCAACGTCACACTTCCACAACCCATTTTACATACATACTTCTCTTCACACAATCCTTCGCATTCCCTTTTCTGATGGCAGTTCCTTCTTACTTCTCTCCAGCTTCACCACTGTAGTCGTTCCCCTCCCGAACTACAGCTATAAAAACAAAAATAAAGTCGAAAAGGGACAACAGACAGAATACGAGTAGAGTAGCTCGACACCTACCACACAATGTCCTCCTCACCCAAGCTTCCGCCACCCCAAATAGCCCGCAACACGATCCCCAAAGCCTCGTCGACGGGCAACCCCAATTCCATAGCAGCGCAGTACGCGCGTGCGAAAGCGCTGCAGGATGCGCGGGATGCGAAGGATAGGGAGAAGGTCGAGGGCTTGTTGAGGGATGCGGGATTGGGTGATGGGAGTGGAGGTGCTGGGGGGATTGGGATTGGGGGGAAGAAGAAGAGTGTTGTGGAGAGGTTGGGTGAGATGAAGGGGGGGAGGTGGAAGAGGGAGTGGGTTTGGGTTGGGGCGTTCTTTGCTTGGATTTTGTGAGTTGGTGGAGTTTTCTCTTGTGTCTTTGCTTTGGATGGGATTGTATGGATGCTTGAATTGGAAGGGGAAAAGAATACGGGCTGGAATTGCAATTGACTTTTGAACTGGACTAATACCGAAACCATAGCTTCATCCATGCATCAGGAATCTACTTCTTCACCAAGGGTTTCCTCCTCGCCCGTCTCGTCCTCGAAGAGAAATCCACCTGTTCCGAATCACCAATCGCTCTACATAACACCTTCAAGGGCGCAGGCACACCCGAAGCAGGCTGCTGGCATCCTAGAACCTTCGAGAAAGCTGTGGTCATTGTGATAGATGCGCTACGCTACGATTTCACAGTCCCATTCGCGAATACCACTGAAACGGGCCCGGCGCAGGCTTTCCATAACTCGTTGCCGTTTTTGTATGAGACGGCTGTGAAGGAACCGCATAATGCGTTCTTGTTGCCGTTTATTGCGGATCCGCCGACTACGACGTTGGTCAGGATTAAAGGGCTGACGACAGGGACGTTACCCACCTTCGTGGAGATGGGGTCGAATTTCGGTGGGGAGGCTATCACGGAAGATAATCTTCTCATGCAATTGAAAGATGCGGGCAGGAGGATTGTACACCTTGGAGATGATACCTGGACTGCTCTTTTCCCTGGGTATTTTGAAGAGGAGATCAGTAGGGCATATCCGAGCTTCGATGTGTGGGATTTGCATACCCTGGATAATGGCGTGAATGAGAATATCATGCCTTTGCTCGGTAAGGAGAAGAGGGGGGCTTGGGATGTTATGATTGCACATTATTTGGGTGTTGATCACGCAGGTCATCGGTATGGTCCTAACCATCCGGCTATGACGTCGAAGTTGCAACAGATGGATGGGGTCTTGAGGGAGGTGGTGCAGAAGTTAGATGATGATACGCTTTTAGTTGTTATGGGGGACCATGGTATGGATGGGAAAGGTGATCATGGTGGAGAGAGCGATGATGAGGTCCAGGCTGCTCTGTGGATGTATTCCAAGAAGGGGGTCTTTGGTCGTACAGATCCAGCATTCGTCACGCCTCCTCAAAACGCCAAAATCAGGCCGGTCAACCAAATTGATTTGGTGCCAACATTGGCTTTGTTGTTGGGATTACCGATTCCGTTCAGCAATCTTGGAAAGCCGATTGAGGAGGCTTTCGCGGGCAGAAAAGGTAATGCATGGGAGAATCTCGCGGCTGTAGCGAGGCTGACGGCTGCTGGTATCAAGAGATATCAAGCTGCGTATTGGGTAGCTCGAGGTATCGACGAAAATACTCTCGAGGGCTCACCTCATGCCTTGTGGGGGGCTGCTGAAACTGCTCTGGCAGGGACAGGCAAGCAGCAGATGTGGAAAGAAGGCTATGTGACCTTTTCGGCTTTCCAAGAGGAGACACTGAGGATCTGTCGGAGTCTGTGGGCGAGATTCGATGTCCCTAGTATGGGTCTTGGTATCGCTATCTTAGCAGCTGGTGTCCTAGCTCTGATTCTCTTTGCGAATAGCAATGCGGATGATGGAGACACGGTTGATGACCCCGAGTTGGATCGGAAAGAGTTGAAATTGGAACTCGACGCTTTTGACAAAGATTCGACATTCAATGATGAGGATGAGACTACGAGCCGGACACTTGTTAGGGGTGCTTTGCTAGGAACGCTTCTTGGAGCTGCTGGCGGACCAGCTATCTTCCTCTCTGTCAAGCCAGAATCACTACCGAATTTCATCCTTGGTGTCTGTGCTGTCTCTGGCGTTGTTGGGGTTCTGTATCAGGAGATGAGACGAAGGATGGCCTTCACTAATCCTTTCCCGACGACATTTTGGGGCTGGCTTGCTGTTGTGTTTACGGTCAGTCAATCTATTGGCTTTGCTTCGAACTCGTACACGATTTGGGAGGATTCGATTCTACTATTCTTCATCTCTACATTTGGAGTCGCCGCTGCAGTATCTTCGCTTCGTCTCGAGAACATCCCGGATAGGACGCTTGCAGTGTACCATTCTATACTGTTTATCGCTCTCGGGTGGGTGGCATCGTTCTCGAAACTTTGCAGAGAGGAGCAGATGCCGTATTGTAGGTCAACTTACTATGCCTCATCGACATCTTCTACTTCTGCCCCGTGGCAACTCGCCATTCCGTTTTTGATTGCCATTATCCTACCTTCGATCATCAAGTCCTACTACACGGGTAGCCGCTCTTTTGAAGGGTTTGCACCAGCCTGGATCAGCTGGGTCTTCCGAGGTCTCCTCATTCTCAGTGCCCTCTTCTGGACACTCGATGCCGCTGATGATGGCGAATGGTTTTCATCATACATCCCAGAAGGAAGACTCAAGTCTATTCGAGTTCCAATCGCTCAGACTATCTTCGCTATAGCACTCGGAGTAGGATGCCCAGCATTCCTATACGCACCGCCATGCGTATCAATCAGCACCACCGCTGCCCCCTCATCTCCAAACGCCCAAATGACCAACAGCTCAGGCGCAACAGTCACCATCCTCGGCTTCGCCAATACACATGGCACGCGGTACTGCCTCCTAATAATCAACTTCCTACTACTCCTTCTCCTTGTACAAAAGCCAATGGGCGCGGGCGCACTCAGTCTCATGGCATGGCAAATCCTCTCCCTCGTCGAGGTCCTCGATCTTAATGCCCTGACCACCTCCCCAATCGGCCCCATCATGCTCGCCCTCCTGGGCTCCTTCCACTTCTTCAAAACAGGCCACCAAGCAACCCTCTCCTCCATCCAATGGGAATCCGCCTTCATCCCGCTCCACTCCATAACATACCCCTACTCGCCCATGCTTGTTGGTCTTAACACTTACGGTGCTCAGATCCTTGCCGTCATCGCCCTCCCTCTTGTGGTCCTCTGGAAGCAGAAACCTCGCAAGAAAGGTATCTTGAAGAGCGTGGTTGCGGCGCTGGCGTGGCATCTTGCGTATTATGCCGTGATTGGCCTCGCGACTACGATGTGGGCGGGCCATTTGAGGAGGCATCTTATGCTGTATCGGATCTTTAGCCCGAAGTTTATGAGTGCGGCTTTCGTGCTGCTTATTGTTGATGTGGTGGGTGTGCTGGTGGCGCTTGTGGGCGTGAGGGTGAACACGGTGGGTGTTGCGGACGTTTTTGGCTGGGGATAAGGAAGTGTGTGGGTGTGTATCTCTATGTGATGATTCTGGATATTTCGGGATCGAAACTCAGACCAGAGAACGGGTGGAAGTGTAGAGATGTGTTTCGTCCACTTTATTGTACAATCTTGTACGGATTTTCTTGTGTCTTGGGAAGGTTGGGTTGTATTATCTCACAACATTGCATTGGAAGGAATCGGCGATGCATAGCGTAGGGTTTGATACTATCTAAAAGAATCCAAATGTTCTGATTTATTTACACCCTTAGTACTTCCGAGGTGTGAATGTTGCTTGAGTGTCTATTTAGCTGACAGGAGATATGTAAGTCAGAACTGTTGAGGTCCATCGGCAGTTACGAATTGGCTGAACCAGAAGTCAATACTAGGCGAGAAATGCCCCTGCTGTGATAGCATTTGGAAGGAGCGTTCTTCTACCCTTCAACATGACACCCCTCGATGCTTGAATTTCTTGTTTTTCTTTCTCGTCTCGCAATGAAAGACAAAGGTCGTGACCATACACTATTCAGCATCATTACCACATTCTTCCGAGGATCTTTGGTCCACTCACGTCTGCTACACTTGCAGCTCTTCGACGGAGTTTCGGCTTCTAGCTAGTTTGAACTGTGTTGGACTATCGGTACGTGTTCGAATACTGAGATTCGGGGTCATAGTCTAACTTGTGCAGGGTACAGACTACATCGGTACACCATGGCAATTACAAGGACTTCGCCTCGTCTAGGTCAGAAGGACCGTGCCAAGCAGAACGATCATGCTGCAGACGAACACAATCGTCGTCGGCTCCGGAGCTATGAACCCTCAAATGAAGAGTCGGGCAGCGAAGGCAGGTCGAGAAGTGCTACGCAATTGAGCGGCAACAGCCAGACGAGTCCCGAGCCCGATAAAGGAGAAAGTCCACCGAAAAATCGCAACAAAAATGGCAATGGAGTTCCAAGACAGGACCTCCAAACCGTTTACAGAGACAAAACCAACACCCGGCAGATTATAGATCCAAGACCATTACAGTGGTGGTTGATGGACGACCATAAACTAATAGACCATGCAAGAAGCAGGGGCTACACATTGTTTCCGAATCGTCCAAAATTAAGCCATAAAGCCAGAAAGGCCATTATTAAGTGGCTCAAAGACCGTGAGAGCATCACTGCTGGCATAACTCCTGACCCTCCTGAGCGACCACTCATTATATCCACGGTTGACACCACACCAAATACTGCTCAAAAACAACACATTGCTACCGAGGAAGAGAGATACTTAAAATGGAGCCATGGGCGGTTGGCATCACTCGCAAGACAACGTTCTTACACAATATCAACTGGCATAAGAGATGAACTCCCACAAACCACCGAGTACTTGGCACATTGGCTCGCGTCGTGGGATGTCCTCTTAAGCGATCGTGAGAAGCAATGGTGGGCCAGCAATGGTAGAGAACTTGGAGCAAAGGCGTTCTCGCAAGGGTATAAAGGAATTAATAAAAAGTATGCAATCATTGCCTGGTTGGTGGAAAGGGGGGAGGACCTTGATGTTAAGCCAAAGGAGTTGAAGAATAGCCAGTGGATACGGCGGCCGCCGAAGCAGAAAACTAGGAAGAGAAAGACGAAAGGGCCGGAAGAGGGAGGCTTTCGAGGTAGTGTGAAAAGACTAAAGAGCTCATAGACAGGGGTTGGGACGAGGCCATGGATGGCGGTTGCTATTCACGATGTTGATCACTCCTGAGCGCTTGTTTTTGGCTATATTGTAGAAAGAAGGGCCATAGAACCCAGAAGCCTCTAGTCTTATCACTGGGTCTATTGGCAGAGCGATGGTGGCAGGAGATAGCAAGAGATACTACCAATGACTCGGCGAAAAATACTCGTCAATTACAGATGCAGATCTCGACTGAACCTGATTTTGAATTGAGCACCCAACTCAAAAGGTTAATACAAGTTGGGATGCACGCAGCGTCCTTCAATTATTAAATTCTTGTCTAATTGCCATCCAGGTTCTCTCGTGTGCACGTCTCAGAGAGACTTTTAAAGCCACGAAGCAACATATATCTATCGCGAAGCCCAGCTATTATATCTTGTGCCTTTCAGCGTCAACTCCCACCATTTCCCAAAAATTTACCGGAAATCACACAACAGACAAATAGCCAATGTCTTAATAACATGTGCGAAATCGAACAACAAAGCCTTTTATTTGAGCTTGTGCTTCAATCGTAGAGCGTTGTTGCTGCTCAGTCGTCTGGGATGCTGGCAGATAGATCCTCACTCGGTTCGAACTTGAGACTGTTCAGGGAGCAAGAACACGGCATCTCATCCCGAATAGACGGAGCAAAGATCCATGTATGTAAGACCAACAAGGAAATGAGTCACATAAGTATTTGATAAAAGAAATTTCAAAAGTATCGCTCTTAAACATGAGTGAATGTCATTAATTGACCCCTCGTTGCTGCCAACTCATTGGGACTCTGCAGCTTCATTAGCCTGAGTCACCTGAAGTCCTACCCAAAGCCCCAAGAGAAGCTCGTCGAGAAGCACTCTTTGGCAAGAGACATAGCACTGCACTGCAATACCGCGATATGATAGTTGCTGAGATGGAAGAAATTCCCGTCCAATTCTACTCTCATCCTCAGGAGACAGCACTCAAAGTCTTCCTCCCACTTCTGCACCCTCACCTCCCAACCAGCAATCCGCTCTTCAACCGCCTCATCGCACCTCAGAACATCCCATCTCGACACTGTCTCTTCGCAGCTACCTTTTCTCCAAACACAGATACAGCTCAAATACCTGAAATCCACACCATCCTCTTCGCAGACCGATCCCGCCATCTCGAATCGCAGATATGGGTTTTCAACCCCCTAATCACGCAGTCCTCACCATTATTATCCACCAACTACCAAGACCTTCTCACCAAACATCTCGAAGCAACGATCCACTTCCTCAAAGATATCGAAATCCCCGAAGCACCAGGCTGGCCCTTCTCACCAATCCTCAAATTCGCATGTCTGCACGAAGCCATCGCCTCAACCCTCCTCGCTATCGGCAATGCCAAAGAAGCCGTCCGTCGAGAAACGATCTGGAATTTATGGTTCGTTGAGACTTGGCCAACCTCTAAGCTTCAGAAGAGAGTCTTGCCGGAGGGATTATCTCTCACTCGAGTCCCGGACGAGCAACTCGATCTCGTGATCTCGACATCCTCCATCCCACGACAAGCGGAGACTCTGAAGCAGCAGCCGAGTGTGGGGTTATTAAACGACAAGGGTGATATGATCGCATGGGGATATATAGGTATCGATGGTAGTCTCGCCACTCTGTACGTCTTACCCGAGTATAGAGGAAAGGGACTCGCAAAGTGCGTTGCTGTAGAGCTGGTTGGGAGGTTAAGTCGAGGCGGGTTCACGGACTTGGGCTTTGATGGGAGGAGTGGGTGGGTGCATTCCGATGTCTACGAGGGGAATCAGGGAAGTGAGAGTGTTATGAAGAGTCTTGGTGGTGGGATTGGAAACAGGAGCTTTTATGTTTGGATTGATTGTGAGATGTTCTAGTTCTAGAGTGGAGGGGTTTTCTTTTTTTGTGTATTGTACAAACAGATACAGAGAATGTTTCTAAACCCGTCCTCTTGGATCTCTTGACTTTGACTTGATGCTCTGAAATGAAAAATTAAAATAAAAATCCCTCTATCGGACCTTTCTGTATGAGGGATTGCGCTTGTAGAAATCTCCCACCGTGCGAGCAAGCTCTTCATCGTCCAACAATAACGCTTGCAGGGGTGTTTGCGTGACGGCCGCGTCGAGCTCCTCTGGGGACTGGGAGAGTGGCTCTGGCTCTGGCTCGGGTTATTGCGTGCTATCAGTGTATTGCTCCTCTTGAGAGTCGAAGAATCGAGAAAGGTCATCGGCAGTAGTAGACTGGTAGGACTGATAGGGTTGATTTGCGATGTTCTGAGAACTATCAGGGGTGTTTGACGAATAAGTGCTCTGTGGTTGTGACTGGAAGTCGGACGAATATTGGGAATAACAGTAAGAGGGAGTCGACAGGTTGAATTGGCCTCCGAGATTCTGAGCATAGCCTTGGTTGTCTGAGGAGTACGGGTTTGGTGACTGGCCTGCAGGACCATCGAAGGAGTGGTTGGAGTATCCACTGTTGGGGGCTGACTGGTAGAATTGGGTTCCGAAGTTTGGAGTGTAGCCAGTGAAGCTAGTATCATTCGAGGAATAATCGTTCTGCGTCTCAAACCCAGTGCTGAAATCGATTTGTGAGTGGGTATCAGCAGGAGTTGGATGGTCGAATTCGCTTCCGGTGGTTTGAGTGTTCTCAGGGCCACTCGAAGCGTAGTTGTTTTGTACCAGGGCCTCAAGACCGAAACCGAATTGAGGATAGTCACCAGAAACCAACTTATTGAGATGGGTTTCATCAAAGTCGTAGGCATAGCTAGTGGCGTTTGTTAGATCTTCGTTTTGTACTTGGGTCTCTGGAGTGCAAGCAAACGATTCCTTCTGGATCTTCGAAGCAACTCTTGGTCTCCGAGTCGCCTTTGGAGCCTTGACTTTTGGAACCTTTGGCTTGACTTCCTTTCTGGTGCTGGGTCTGCGATAAGTTGAGGACTGGGGCTTCTTTGCAGGCACCTGTTCAGGCTCATCCGACCTATCGGGTCTCTTGCGCTTCAATGTAGCCTCCATTTCTTCCCATATTTCGATTTCTTCTAGTTCTTGAATGCGCGTCTCTTTGTCGCACATCGCGACAAATAGTGCTGAGGTTTTGCGATGTGACTTCGTGATCTGCCATTTCATTCGTTCAATCCGCTCCTCGATTGACTGTGTAGGGTCATCTTCCTCGTCAACAGTAGCGTTGTCAACTTTGATGATGGCTGGAATGGATGAATAAACCTCCACTTTGCCCTCAGGCACCCAGTTGAAGAAATTATATGGTGTCTTGACCTGGGTTTCATATTTAGCAACCAAGATCTCGGGCAGGGGCATGGAGTACTAACCTTTTTGACTGTTGATGG
The DNA here is from genome assembly GCA_017366145.1 of Cadophora sp. M221. Lineage (NCBI taxonomy): Eukaryota > Fungi > Ascomycota > Leotiomycetes > Helotiales > Ploettnerulaceae > Cadophora > Cadophora sp. M221. The sequence goes on from JAFJYG010000893.1 coordinate 13,793, forward strand.
TATTTCCTCAATCTTGGGCTCAGTCTCAGGCTCGGGCTGGGGCTTAGCAGCTGCATCATCCTCAAACGACACAACCTAGTTTTCAGAGTAAGTGGAGGCAATTTTGGGTAGGGATAACGAAGTACTTACCTCATCTACCGTTGACGTTCTCTCTCTAATTTCATGCTCAGACTCATTCTGAGAACCATGTTCAGGACCATGCTCAGGCCCACGCTCAAGCTCATGAGTTTTATTGGCATCCGACTCAACCTAGTTTTGATAGTTAGAAACAGCGATTTTGAGTAGGGACAACGAAGTACTAGCCTTCTCTAATTCTGAATCAATCTCCAAATTCTCGGGCTCAGGGGTATTATTGAATTTGGACAAAAGCTGGATCCGAGTAGCCTCCACTATGACTGGTAGGTTTATTACTTCGTTTGCTTCTAGGACAATCCGAAGTTTAACTGCTAGAATAGCCTCCCATTGGCGAGCAATCATGTGAGCCATTCTAGCAGCCATTTGTTCGTTTGTCATAGGTGGGTTTTGGTGGACTTGGGTCTCTCCGGAATCCGAAGTGAAGCGAGGGTACTCCATGTTGGCGGGATTTGCAGAATCTATCAGATCTGAGATGTGTAGCTTCGTTGTAAGTAGAAAAGAACGAAGGAAGAAACAGCAATTGATATGTAGGAAAATAATAGAGGTGGGTTGGGCATTTCCTGCTGGGACGATGTCCTTTGCCATTGTTGTTCGCCATCCTGCGTTGCACAATGCTAAGCGAGGAAACCTCAATAGGTACCGAACAACTTGACTTGGTGCTATTGTAGAGCATCCTATTGTCGTGAACAAGTGTACAGTGCACCCATACCACGAGTTAAGCACCACGAGTCTTTGGTTGGGGCGGGTTGGAGTTCGTCCAAGCTGCCTCCAATTAATTGCGCTGATTGGTTGGGCCATCTTGCATCTCAAAATATTTTGGCGACCTGAGTGGCTTCAATGGATTTCCGTCATCCAGCACCCGGTACAGCCCCTAGGAAGTAGCATAATTTGAGAGAGGAGAAATTATTGTCCAGGCGTGGAAATGAAAATATCGAGAGAACAATAGCATAATAACTAAAAATTTGAAGCATCCTGACAGAAGAATTAGCAGTGCATCGAAAAAGCCTTTAAAGCACGGATGACATATTGGGAATAGAGGTGAAGGAACGATGCAATGTCCGATAGTGCGTACCTCTTCTAACACGAAAGTTGTTTGGCGCTTGATTGACGGTGGAGCAACCATGCCCCTTGAGAATTCTAAGATCAAGGGATCCTCACCCTCCCAACTTGTTCCCTTTGCTGGGTGTTTTCGGCGGGCTTATTCAGAGCCAGCTTTGTATCACAGATTGCAGTGTAATGTTGACCGGATTTTAATCAATATTCCTTGTATTTGTTATGTGGGTACCACTCCAACTGGTTTTGACCAGGCCAACCCTCCCAATCCTAGACATACACAAGTCGATTCCCATATCCATATGCATTCCCATTTCCAGAACTCCATTTACAGCAAGTCATTATTATTCTTCATCACTACTATCCATAATGAAACCAGCCCGCATTCTCTGCCTAGCCGGTCTCGCTGCAGGAATAACCTCTTCATCGTCATCATCGTCATCGTCAATCGCCATCGCGGAAGTTTTGACAACTTCTGGCTCTGGAGAGGCGGGACTAACTTCTTTGGAGACTTTACGCCTCTTCGATTGCGAAGGCCGGACGTGTGGACTTGACATTGGCGTGTCTGTTGCCTCATCCTCAGATTCAGCCAGAACATCATCCCTAGCAGCAGAAGAAGATCGTGCACTTGCTCGTCCTGCACCGTCGTCACTTTGCTCAGGGGAAGCGCTCGTTCGGTCGTTTCGGCTGCCAGTTAACAATAGATCATCGTCATCGTCACTATCCACAGTGATGGCGCTCGATTGTCTCTTCTTCCCGCCTTTCTCCTTGCCCACATGAAGCAGATCCTTCATCTTTTCGATGTTGTGTCTCTGCCGCATCTTCTCCTCCTCCTCACGGAATAAGCGAGTGGTGCGCTCCCGGAGTTCCTGCTCCTTGGCATAGAAAGCGGCGTCGGCTTCCTCGTCGTCTTCGCTGTCCACGACATACATCTCACTCTTGATTTTCCGATTCTTCTCCAGTTCTCTTTGCCTCCGCGCTTCGGCGCGTGCGTTGAGCTGCTCCTCAGTCAAGCGTCTATCCTCACCGTCCTCGTCGTCGTCTGTGTCTTCCTTCCTCCTTAATCTACGCTTCTTCTTCAACTCTTTCAGAGCATCAGATTTTCTCGCCGTAGGACCACCAGGTTCGAAGAGGAACTCTTCCTCCTCCTCATCGTCATCAATCCCATCGTCGTCGTCGAAGACCGCTCGTTTGCGGGCGGTAGTGCTGGCGGACTTGCGCTTGATGAAGTCTCCAGCCTCTTGCCCATCGTCGAAAACAGGGGGACTGAATTCGAACTTCTTAACCAGATCAAGTGCTTCCTTCAGCTGATCAGCCGACAAGCTTTCCGGAATTGTCCAGGAACCCTCCGGGTCATCCTCGTCGCCAGCGCGTCTAAATCCAACAAGAGTCATAAGAAGTCGAAGATGCCCATTCTTGAACATGGCAATTTTCCGAGCACTGTTGTCAGGTTTCACCACTGTGGAAATGTCAGCGCGGGTCATATCATCTTGGGAAGAATTCGACTCACAAATCGAAGGCGGCTTGGGCTGTTCAACCTCCACTGCTGGTGTGTCATCGCCTTCTGCAGCTGGATTTTTCTCAACTGAGGGCATAGCTGCATTCGCACCTTCCCAGCTCCTACGCTCACTCTCAGCTGATACAAGTTGTGTCTTAGTCCATTGAAAATGTTCTCCTTCGTTCCTATCCAACATCGCACCAACAACAACCCCAATCTGGTCTTCCCATTCTCTTCCTCCCTTTACCTCAAGCTCAGCCGCAGCTCTTGGTTTTGAAGAAACTGTCTGCTTCTCGTATCCGTACTCAAGGTAATGTGCTGTGCTGTTGATTTTGGAGAACAGCATCTCAACAACCAACTCAGGACGCTCTTGAAGCTTCTTTGTGCATTTCCTTATAATCTGCTTGACCAGCTCATCCCATTCCTTGAAAGAGCTAGATTGAGAATCCAGACCTTCTGGGCCCTTGATCATCTTGTGTAGAAGAGCAATGACGTCAACTTTGAAAAGCATGACGCTCATCTCCTGTTTGAAGGCAACACGATAGAAGAATCGATGGCATCGTTTGAGCTGTGCTGGTTTAAGATCGTTGTAGTAGGCCGTAAAAGTGACGAATGTGTCGACGCATCCTTGGGTCACGAATCTGGAACTGAAGCGTTTGAAGTCGAATTTTCGTTCACTCGACACTCGCTCTGCTCTCGCCTCGTCCTCCCCATCCGATTCGTCAACAATATCGTTGTCCGGTTCAGCTTCCCCAGCGGCTCTGGCAGCCTTTTTCTTCCTACGTACTCGCCTCCTAGATCTCACTTGCATGTCTGTATTTTGTTTCGCGTACTGTTCCAGGATTCGCAAGTAATTATGCGCAAGTTCTGTGCAAGAATCAAGATAGCCAAATCCTTGGTCCTTGTAGGTCCGAGTGATATTGGCAACTCTGTCGTGTGTCGTCTCCTCGTAGAATATGCGGTTGAGAATATTTTCCGCAATCTCCTGGTCCTCCTCCAGAGAGGATTCCGACATTTCTTGAACAGTGAGAAGAATCTGGGTGAAACACTTCATCGCTGCACTGAGATCCTGCCATGACTTGTTCTCATAGGTGAAGTCCATGGTTCTGTTCAATGTGACAAACATTTCCTGGTTCAGAACTGTCGCCACGAGCGAGTAACTATCCAAATCTTCTGGCGCGCTAGGTTTTTTGGACGCCTTTTTGTTCCGTCTCCTGACCCGTTCTGCCTCCAAGAACCAGGATACGAGGAAGAAAAATTGCCTTGGATGATATTCCATAATCCGTTCCGCTTCTCGGTCAATAGCTTTACGTATATTGTTGAAAAGTGGATTGAATCCTGAATCGAGGAAATCCTCCACAAATGACCGAAGATGCTTGTTCGCCTGTGCGTTTAGCATGACCGGTGTATCGAAGTCCAGTGGCCCGTTTTCGCCCTTCAGCGCTCTCCTCGGTGGTTTGAACTTCTTCGTGCTGTCCATCTTGGCCAGAGTTCTTGTACCATCCAGCAACGCCGCCTGTCCAGAAATGGTGGTCATCTTGGCATCTTCTCGCTGCATCCATACCATGGTGCCGAATCGGTTATGTCTGGTCGGTGCATTTGTCTGGTATCCTCTCAGCATAGCAGCCTCTTTTTTCCTCAACTTCGCCAACTCATTCATGTTGCTATTACTAGCTTTCTTCTCATCCATGAACAATTTCTCGATATCAACACCCTTGATCAGGTGGAAGAGAATATCCATCACTACCACATCTTGAGTATTGAAGTCCTCACCCATAGTAGACGAGACCGTCAATAGCAAATGGAAGATGTCCTGGTAGTCAAAAGCAGCAATTGTCGCGGATTTCGATATCTCAGCCTCGTCGCCATCGTATTGCACATTCGGAGGTGGTGCAATCTGCGCTATGTTCCGTAGGAAATACAATAGCAACTTGATGATTCCTTCATCCCTAGTACTCCGGTCCCCCATATTCTCAGCCATCGATGGTAGCGCACATCTAACCGCCGTATGTAGGATCCTGGCTCCATCGAAGTTGATAATAGAACGCTTGTATCCCAGCTGGGCGATTTGTAGAAAGGGTATATGTCGATGGTGGTTGACCGTCATCTCTTGGGTATTCTTCTCTAGAGGCCATGTCAACGGCACCAGCAGTTCCAAACACGCCAGGGCAATCTTCGATTTCAGTCTGTCCTCCGTAGCGTTTTCTTGCCATGCCGCGAGAATCTGGAGGAGATCCCCTCCAACGAGATTGGACTCTGCCAGGCATCGTGCAACGTCCAATCTATTCGCTTTTTCGTCGTAGAGTTTCAGCCATTTTTTCAAGTCGCGCAAACAGGCCAGCGCATCATCTCCGAGTATGTATCGTCCATCTTCATCCGCACCACTTCCTCCCAACTAGACGCGTCTGTCAGTCCCAATGCCTCAACACGAGGAAATGACACTTACAGCCGTAACCAGACTCGAAACATAAGCCCTGACCTCCGGGTCGACGACATCTCGTTTTCCGTCAGCCAATTCCATGATGTTATGCTGGTTGTTGGAGATGTACAGAATTGTGTAAATACTTGGGAAAACGGCTTTACGCGTATCTGAAGTCCAGCGACGCGCACCCCTGTAAATCTATGTCTCAGATCCTTTGGCGCTTCCCGAGAACCGCATTCTCTTGAGCCGAAGCTAAGCTAGACCTCGGCAAGCTTAATCTGGGGAATATCAACATCCATCCTTCACTCTCACGGCCTTTCTTCCTCGATATCTCCTTCTTCACGACGGCCAATCGACAAAATGATTACACCAATATTGAGAAGAAACCTGGCGCAGGGTTTCCATCACACGAGATGCTTCAGTTCAAGCCCAATGCTTGCGGCGCAAGAAGTTAAGAGGCTTGGTGTTGTTGGAGCTGGACAAATGGTATTCCTAATTTTTCCATCTATCTTGTCGAACATACCGACTGACACGAATCAAGGGCTTGGGAATAGCATTGGTAGCTGCGCAAAGGGCTGGTGTGCCTGTTACATTAGTAGATACCAACCAGGCGTCGATAGACAAAGGTCTTGCCTTTGCCGGTCCGTCCTCCCTCCTCAAATCCTACCCAAACAACCCCACTAACTCACCCCCTATAGACAAATTACTCGCCAAAGATGTCTCCAAACAGCGCATCACACAATCCGAATCCGACACCATCCGCGAGCTCCTCAAGCCATCCACAAGCATGGATTCCCTCTCCGAAGTAGACTTCGTCATCGAAGCCGTGCCCGAGATCCCCTCATTGAAATTCAGCATCTTCTCCTCCCTGGCACAGATATGTCCTCCGCACGCCATCCTCGCCACGAATACCTCCTCAATATCCATAACTAAGATCGCAGCTTCGACGACCAAGGACCCCAAAGACACAAGCGCCAGCTCGAGGGTCATCTCGACGCATTTCATGAACCCCGTTCCCATCCAGAAGGGCGTCGAGATCATCACGGGCTTGCAAACGAGCCAGTCGACGATCGATACCGCGATTGCTTTTTGTAAAGCAATGGGCAAGATCCCCTCTCAGTCCGCGGACTCACCTGGATTCCTTGCCAACCGTATCTTGATGCCATATATCAACGAGGCTATCATTTGCTTGGAGACTGGAGTGGGCAAGAGAGATGATATTGATGCGATCATGAAGAATGGAACGAATGTTCCCATGGGTCCGTTACAGCTGGCCGATTTCATTGGCATTGATACGTGTTTGGCCATCATGAAGGTTTTACACGAGGAGACGGGAGATTCAAAATACAGGCCTAGCGTGCTGCTAGCCAAGATGGTTGATGCAGGCTGGCTAGGCAAGAAAAGCGGTAAAGGGTAAGCGATTCCACTATTATGAAGAGGTAAAAAAGTGAGAAAGGAGCATAAGCTAATTTCAGCCAGATTTTACGACTATTAGATCACTTGAGCAGAGAATTTATGTAACAAGTAGAGATGAAAAAAATAATTACTATAAACGCCCAAGTACCTAGCTAGCTACACCGTTGTTGATCGCGCGACCCTGTTCCTTCTACCATTGATAACCACGAGACCCTTCCAGAAAGCTAGAAATCTCCCTTTCCGCTCGCCCTCCCTCTCAACCTGCCCATTGGCCCTTAACATCCATAGAACCGCAGCCCTCGAATTTCACCTCCTGCAAGTCACGCACCATTTCACTCAAAAAATCACCGCAACAACATCCCCTCATTCACTCACTCAATCCAAAAATAAATCACCCAAGAAGAAGAAGAAGTCAAAGACCCGAAAAAAAGACCAAGCAGGGTATTGGACATCAAAAAACACAGAGATTTCGTACGTACGGGAGAGTGAAGAACTAAAACTATCTACATATAAAGGGTGAAAGGGTAAAACCCCCCAAAAAGTAACGAAAGTAAGAAAGAAAAAAAAGGGGGATACGGTAAATTCGGGCCAGCCCAAGTTTGAAAATGAGCCAGCCCATATATACCCTCCCAATTGAAAGAAAGAAAAGAAGAAAAAAGACATTTCCAAAAAGATATACACAAAAATAGAACCTAGATTTTGTTTGTTTCCTCCACCACCCAAC
>JAFJYG010000894.1:0-20998 GCA_017366145.1 Cadophora sp. M221
CATCCACCCCACCCCTCCTCCCAAATCAGAAAATTGCGCATCCAAACCCATCCCTCCCTTTCTTCGAGTCCATTCTTTCCTCCGCACCATCTCGAATTTTTTCATACGCACGCACGCCCTAATACAAAAGCAATCTGTTCGGGCAAATCACCAACTGCTCTAAAAACACACGGCGGTTGTATCGCATTTCCTTCGCTCTTTACGTCTCATCTCACCTTTTACCCCCATCCACCACACCCCGTGAAAATGCAGAAAAAGGCAAACGCATATCCCGAAAACGCCATGTGCTAGGATTCTCGCGAATTGAAGTGGGAAAACAACCACGAAAAGTGTGAAATGCCGAAAGAACAAAGTGTCCTTTGATTTATGAAGTGCCCGAGAAACTGAGGGCACACATCAATCCCAAACGCCCGAATGCAGATCTTTTTTCTTTTGATGAGTAAGTCTCGCATGTTATACAGTGAAATAGAAAGTCGATTTTTGGTCTCAGTTGCGAGGAGAGGTTGGAGAGAACTGAGGACTACGGAAACTGTTAGTAGGGATATCACAAGACGAGCGTGAATGATCGTACCTTGTGGGTGAGTAGGAGGGACTGGTGGGAGAGTACTTGGGCGAAGTAGCAGCTGCTCCCTGGGCAGGGGAAGTTGGACTCCAGTTGGGACTTGACGGACTGTAAACAGGACTGGTCGGGGACAGCCCAGAGCCCGGAGCCTTGCCACCCGAGAAGTTTGGAGACGACGGGCTGTAGTTCGGTGAAGTAGGAGAGTAGCTTGGAGACGTAGGACTGTACGAAGGCGAGCTGGGGGAGACGTGAAGGTTTGGAGAAGTTGGCGAGTAGTTCGGTGAGGTTGGGCTGTACGACGGTGAGGTCGGAGACACAAATGAAGGACTCGTTGGACTGTAAGCAGGACTGGTCGGGGTAAACGCAGGGCTGACGGGGCTGAATCGAGGGGACGACACATTGTATCCTGGGCTGGCAGAACTCATCATTGGAGAAGTTGGAGAGTAGCCAGGGGATGTAGGAGAGAATCCAGGAGAGACAGGGCTCGTGCTGAATGGACTCGAAGGCGAATAACCACCAGGACTTCTGACTGTGTACGGACTCTGGTTGCTGAAGCCGGAGTTGTCGGTATAGCTGGTCTGAAATCCACCAGGAGTAGCCGAGCCACCAGTCTGGATTGGAGAAAAGTTTGAGTTGTAGTCTGGGGTATTCATGGACATATATCCGCCCTCAGCAAGGGGAGAACCAGAATCGTATGGTGTAGCAGCACCTCCATCAGCACCCTTAACAGCCAAGCCAGGCATGAGACCCATTCTACCATTGTCAGAGATGACGGTCTCAAGCATCTTGGGGTCAAGAAGGACGTCAAGCTCTCCAGTACCCATAGGGGCAAGCTGACCAAGCATGACGTTCTCGGAAATACCACGGCAGTCGTCGAGTTCACCAACGGCAGCAGCCTCAAGAAGAATCTCCACAGTCTCTTCAAAGGAACATCTCATCAGAGCACCAGTATCAGCACGATTGATACCGTGACGAGTAATGGCCATCAAATGACCTCGGGATGTCATGACATCAACCAGAAGAGCCAAATGACGATGATTGACATAAGAACCATCGAAAGCCAAAACTTGTGTCAACTCACGCATCAATGCAGAACGAGTTGCCTCGATACCAAAGACCTCGAAAATTTGGATGAAGTGATTGGAGTATGTGCGGGTAGTATCGACACCGGGGATGGTCAACACGGCAGCGAGCGAAGTTCCGGAAGTATCGAGATACCATTCTTCGCATCGAGGATCGTCCTTCTTAGCAAGAAGACCGCCTTCGGGAGTGATAATGAGCTTGGTCTCCTTGTTCAAGAATGCTCTGTCAACACCTGGGACACCACGAAGAGTGAGAGTGTCAAGAATATGGGCCTCAAGTCGCTTGAGCATGATGTCCTCTTCAACCTCGTCGTCGTCGAACTTTGTATCGCTCTGCTTGATCATTCGGATACGGATAACTTGCTCCTCAGCATTGTTATCACTGAAAATCACAGCCAAATCCTTCTGGTAATTCTCCTTGATCTTCATGGCGACATCCTCAACTCGGAGACCCTTATCCAACATCTTTTGACGGTCAAGAATGAGACGAAGTAGCCATCTAGACTGGTTCTCGGGGGCGTCTTGGACGTCATCGGGAATGATGAAGTAAGACTCAACCATGTCCAAATCATCCTCAATGGTCGTTGACTGAATATCAGGGTCGTGGTAAATTTCCGTAGCAGCGGTCACCGAACGCAAGTTCGTGTGTTCTACAGCACTACGCAAATACTTGGCGGATTCTTGTGTACCGTCGTCTCCTTCTTGGTAGACAACCATCGAAGGTGTCTTGATGTTGGTGGCGACGTTGAGAATTTCCTTGAGACGAGGGACACCGAGAGTGACGTTCTTGGACGACACACCTGCGAAATGGAAAGTGTTCAATGTCATCTGAGTAGCAGGCTCTCCAATGGATTGAGCAGCAAGCACACCGACCATCTCACCAGGGTTGACTAAAGCTCTCGTGAAACGACTCTCAAGCTCGCCAAGAACGTGAGCAAAGGCAAGCTTGTTGAGGCGAAGCTGAAGAGCAACACGCTTGAAGGCAAGACGGGATCTAACTTGTGCCTTGATCAACAATGTAGCGTTGGTCTGGGCCTCGACGGACAAGTAATCATCACCACGGACAATGACCATGCGGTCCAACAGTCTCTTGACTTGAGGAATGACCTCTGCTGGGTGCAAGTCACTACGTTGGGAATCATCCACCTTGAAGAGTCTCTTGGCGCTGTCGATGATTCGGACAATGTTCATTGGCAATTGCATCGACTCGTCATCCTTCTTCTTCAAGTTGACCCAACGAAGCATCTCTCGGTCTGCCTTGAGCGCGTCCCATTCCTCATCGAGAAGTCGTTGCACCTCGAGATCGCCAGCAAGCTCGTTTGCATTCTCCAAGAGTTCGGAAGAGATTGGGTTTCGCTCATCCATCACATCCAATCGGTAACGGTCAGTGAACTTCTTGTCATCCAGATTGATGGAGTCGACCTTCTGCTTCTCAATGCAGACACCATCAAGACCATCTTCACCGTAGACAAACTGGACAATGTCCCCGAGAGAGTTTCGGACTGTGCCATCATACTTGGCCATGACATCTTCCAATGCTTTGACAAGACGACGTTGAATGTATCCAGTCTCAGCAGTCTTGACTGCAGTATCGATCAAACCTTCACGACCAGCCATGGCGTGGAAGAAGAACTCGGTAGGTGTAAGACCTCGGAGGTACGAATTCTCAACAAATCCACGAGACTCGGGGGAGTAATCATCCTTGGTGAAATGAGGCAGAGTTCGGTACTTGAAGCCGAAAGGGATACGCTTTCCTTCAACAGATTGCTGACCAACCAAAGCTGTCATCTGAGAAATATTGATAGTGGATCCCTTGGAACCGGATCGAGCCATGGTGACGGCATTGTTGTTATCCTTGAGACTGCCCTCGGTCTTGGTACCAGCTTGATCACGAGCAGTGTTCAAGGCCTTGGAAACTTGCGACTCGAAAGTCTCCCGAACGTTCATACCAGGGAGAGACTCGAGCTCATTGGCAGTGGCCTTGGCGGTCAATACAGCGACTTCGTCCTTCTGTGTCTGAATAGCACCTTCAATCTTTGCAATAGTAGCCTTGTCAGGGACAGTATCACCGATACCGATACTGAAGCCATTGTGGAGGAGCCAGTAGTTGACAACACGTTGACAACCGTTGAAGAAAGCCATGGCGGCGTCAGAACCCATCTCGTTGAAGATGATGTGGATGATACCACCACTGGTTGCACCGATGTTCTTCTTGGCCATCAAACCAAACATGAGCTCTCCCTCGTGGATGAGAAGACCGTCGTCCTTGAGAGGCGCATCCTCACGAGCGTCATTAGGCATGTGCAGGTTGACAATCTTCGGGATGATCATGCTGACAATCTGCTTTCCAGTCCATCTTGGTCGAGGCTTGAGGATGGCAGGTTGTGGAATGACTCCATCCCACTCTGGAACCCAGAGAAGAATGTTCATGAGATGCTCCTTTGTAATGAAGGTATCTCTTCTGCACATCTTGTAAACACCAGCCAAAGTATCCTGAACAATACCCATGAGAGGGCCGTTTCGCTGAGGTGAAACAATGTTCAGAGGGACCATACAGAGCTGCATGACCTCGGCTCGAGTCTCCTCAGTTTGTGGAACGTGCAAGTTCATTTCGTCACCGTCGAAATCGGCGTTGTAAGGTGATGTGACCGACAAATTGAGACGGAACGTCGAATAAGGCATAACCCGGACTCTGTGACCCATCATAGACTCCTTGTGCAGGGAGGGTTGACGATTGAAGATAATGAAATCCCCATCAACAATGTGTCTCTCAACCTTCCAGCCATATTCCAGTGAAATGGCACCTGCACGTCTGTGATGTCGCAGATCGATACGGCTTCCATCCTGTCGAATTACGTACTTGGCGCCAGGATGTTCGTTGGGACCGTTCTGAACCAGTTGATGGAGCTTGCCGATATTGTATGGTGTCACAGTTTCGGGATATGTGAGCGTCCGCGCAATACTTCTCGGTACTCCGACCTCGTCCAAAGACAAATTTGGGTCACCAGTAATGACGGTACGTGCCGAGAAATCGACACGCTTACCCATCAAGTTACCACGAAGACGACCTTCCTTACCCTTTAGACGGGCACGAATAGACTTAACGGGTCTGCCTGACTTCTGCAGAGCTTGTGGCTGACCAGCAATATCGTTGTCCATATATGTAGCAACGTGGTATTGAAGTAACTTTTCAAAGTCGGACTGAATGTGCGCTGGGGAACCCTCCTGCTGTGCCTGTCTAACATTGCCATTTGCGCGAATGATATCACCAAGCTTGTAGGTCAAATCATCCTCTCCTCGCATACCTTGACTTGTGCCGTCCATGGATATACTGGGTCGAACGGGTGGAGGTGGAACAGGCAGAACTGTGATGATCATCCACTCTGGTCGTGCATAATCGTTGTTCAAACCCAGATCAAAGATCTCAGAGGTGGAGATGCTTCGGAAGACATTCAGAGCCATTTCTGGGGTGATGAGTCTCTTCTCTGGCTGTGCGCCCTCGTTATCCTCGTCCTTTGGGACCTTCCATGTACCAAAGAGCTCAAGAGCTACCTGGCGCACTTCAGGTTGGGTGTTGCCACAACCTCCATGCGAACGCTTGGCTGCTTCCTTTGGATCCTCGTTGAAGCCGTCATCATTCGGTGTCACATCGCTATCGCAGATCATCTTGGGCTTGCAAAGTCGCCATATCGTATCGAATCTTCGCTTGGGATCACGGATATTGACTGCTGCTTTGTAGGCCGGATTACTCTGAGATTTTGATGTTAGCACAAACGAACTAAAGATCCGCCACGCCTTGCGGGCTACTGACTCTGTCAAGTAAGACTCTACCACAGTTGTGGCAGACCATCTCCAACAGCTTCTTGATCTTTTTAAGGAATCCAGGGTGATACACAGGCTTTGCCAACTCGATATGACCGAAATGGCCAGGACACTCGGACATATTCTGGTCGCAAGTGGCGCACTTGAATTGTCTGTCGATAGAACCAAGACGAGGGTCGTTCAATCCTTGATCGCGCGGCTTTGTTCGAGTCTCGTCCATGGTCTCAGGGTAGAGGATGTGGCAGACACTCATATTCTTGATCTCCTCAGGAGATAGCAGTCCGAACTGCACCTCCTGGATGGTACGCAGAGGCGCATCGGAGTGCGCAAAGTTGAGGTTCGCCATGTTGGCTGATGTTGTTGTTCGTTCACCTTGAGTGGCGAACAAGGGGTATTATCGCAGATTCGGCGCAAAGCAGTCGGGGGGAATCGAGGATGTTGCAGAAGAGGATCGAGGTCGCAGAAGGATATTACAGGCAGAAGCAATCGATGCGCGCGATGAAAAGGAAGGTGTTGATGCAATGGGCGCTGGAGGCAGCCAGGGCCAAAGGCCTGATCGAAGCCTTCAGATGTCCGACCGTGAAGAATCCAGCGAGGCGGTCGTGACGACGTAAAGAGTGTGGGGGATTGTTCTTTCTCGTGAGAAAGACTGTCGGAGAGAAATGCACGATACTGGACGCGCGATTCCTGGGGTTGGGGGGTTGGACGTGGTGGTGTTGACGATGGATGGAGTCGCGTCCAGGAGAATCTCACGATGGAAGTTCTTTGATGATGGGGCCCGGCCACAACGAGCAGAGGCTCAACGGAATGGGGCTAGTCCCGGGTTGGTTTAGCGGGCTGGGAATGAGTCGTCGCCGCTTCCGACGAATCAGCGGCCAGCAGTACCAGGCAGTGTAGTGGCTGGTGAATCGAGTCGCTTCGTTTCAGGCAACGAGCATTGACTTCACTTTCTCTTCTCCTGTCATGAAAAACTTTTCATTTCTATCAGCAAGAAAGTTCGAATAGAGTTTGAATTTGAATCAGTAAGGGTGGGGTAGGATATCGAACCTTTCCAAATACAGCCACAGATCAACAAAGAATGCACGATCACGTGACAACGATTTCCTTCGCTCGCGTTTGCGACCTCCTTTGAAGGGCATCTGCCCAGGAACTCAGGTAGAGAGGGATCTAGTCGCTAATTCATTCTAGTGCTCCAAAGGTACTTATCAACTTGTTGTAGCGTGTTCAATTCACACCTCTCCTTCCTGCTCTTGGCATCCGTCGCTTCTCAGCTTACCAGGCTCGAAGTCTCAGTCTCAGTCCACATCCAGAACACCAGGCTAATTTATAGGCCAAGGTCAAGTTCATTCTTTTCAATTATGGAGAAGTAGGGAATTATTAGACAAAAACAGATATGCGATCATAGTGGCAAGTTCACTAAACTTTAAGGATCGCGCACCGCGGCAAGGTCTGCGAGATGTGTGGCACGAGACATCGCAAGTATATATTGTCTTGTAAGCATTATCATATGCTGGCCTCCGAATACTGTCGACGCCACAGGTGATAGATCCTTCAATCTCTCGTTTCCGAAAGAAATATTATTATCCGCATTGCTGTTATGCATGTAAAGGGCAGGCACATAGCACCGAATGTTGGTGGTTGCAGACTTTACGTTGATCTTTCTAGTAAACAAACCTTTTCAATCTATCGCCATCCCAACACCATTCAGCTTGCAATGGGATTTGAATTTTCGGATATCAAGCATCAAAAAAGTATGTTCAGGCCGATACAGAGCTCTGCTGCGGTTCAATATTATCTTCGATTATGCTCCAACCTCGCCTGACGCTAGCAACACTAGCAATTCTCTCACAATGAAGATGATCGCGCTGTGACCAGGTCTTTCTCACACTTCTCGAACTCATCTCTTCGTGCTTTCTTCTCTTTTAAGTCCTGTTTCTTCTGATCCTCGTTATCAGATGTCAAAATGCGGTCTATGGCTCCCTCTTCGGCATCCTCATCAACATCGCGCAGAATCTTCTCAAGTCCATGGAGAATGTGACGTTCTACAACTTGATCGATGACATTGTCTTGGTATTTGGTCAGGGCTCTCTTGAAGATCTCTTTGTTAGCAAATTCTCTCTTCAATCTACAGCAAGCCTTACGTGATAATACAGCAATGTTTTGTCCAAATAGTCCTCGCCCCGGCGGCTTCGCTCTCCTGCTAGACTTGCAATTCCAAGATGCTCGGCAGAGTCTTTCGCGGTTATTTCTTTCCCGTTCTGGAATGTATTGAGCAAGTGATGCCATCGGTTCCATTTGTATTTTTGCGCCTCTTCAGCAAGAGTAGGATCCGTCGTTTGAGCAGCTCTCGATCGATCACCTTCAATATTTTGGAGATCCTCCATGGCATCCCTCAGGCGGCCTTCAAATGACGATTCCAGGAGGTCCTTGAACTTGAATATGATGTCCGGCTCCGGCTTCACAAATTTGTACTTGCCTTCAGAAGCAAGTTCCCAATCGTCGATGATGAGATTAAGGAACTCTTGGGAAAGCTTGTACATTTTGTTCACATGCTCCCTCGCGGCGTCCTGCCATCTTTCTGATATTGTCCAAAAAAGGAGGTTCATACGTTGAGGATCGACTTCGCCGGTGAGCTCTTCACCTTGGCTGTTGTCGAGAAGATGTTTCATGATATTCGTTTTCCATCTATCATCAAGATTCTCGAGATTCTCTGAATTCCACTCTGGAATTGCTGGCATGCTGCTATTTCTTGTTGTCTCAATGTCGGATTGTTGGGTTTCGGGTGTTCCAATCCCAGAATCATGACTAGAGCGGTCTGTTTGCTCTTCGTGGGTGTTTGGACGGCCGTGGATTCCACGAATTCGGTCGACAAAAACATAATTTGCTCGCCGGACAGCATGTCGAAGTTTCCGTCTCTCGTCAGTTCCCAGGCGGAAGTAAGGGCTTTTGTAAGAACCGTTAATTCCAAATTTGGCGAGATCTGCAAGATTTCGACATGCAATGATGAACTCCTTGCGACGCGCTGCAGTACCTTTAAAGTACGCTTCCAAGTCGTCCACGCTGCTTCTGAGCTCCTTGAGTCCCATACGAATATGCGTCAGAACGGGCTGCGTTGCTAATTTCGTTCGCTCGTATAGCAACTGCTGCAGTCTTATGACCAGGGATCGGATGCCTTTCTGTTCCCAGGGAAAGTACTTCCAACCTTTGCTCTCGTCATCGAAGAACTCCGTTTCTAGTGTGTTGCGGACTTGGAGATCAACGTCGCCGTTGGTAGTGTCGGCGTTTTTCAGCACATGCCAAGGATGTGACATCTTCCATCTCTCATGTTTGTTCTCTGCTAGTTGTAACACGCTTTTGTTGTTGAGAGCGAGGTCAGGTTTCGTGATTATGCCCATTGTACGTTCATGGGTTTCATCGAGTCCGTCCATGATACCCAGGATTCCTTGGTTGTCTGTGGCGCTGACGGCGGAAATAATCGACAGAACAATCGTGTTTTTCTTTTCCTTAATGTAACGGTAGACGATGCGCTTGATCTGTTCGGCCTGTTCTGGGTAGTTTTCCGATGCGACAAATCCAGGAGTATCAATGACGGTGAGCATAGGATTCTTTGGCCCAAAATAGTCAATGTTGAGGACACCATTTGAGAAAGTTCCAGCGTTTTCCGTTGTGTCGAGTCCGAAATGATCAGCTACGTCAATCGCGATGATATCGTGGAGGTCAGCCAATGCTTCCTCCCCCTCTAATGTCCGTTCAAACTCGACTCCACTGGGTGAGCCAGTAGTATATAGTTTGATAGTCACCGTATCCTCCTGCCGCATGGAGACACTAGAAAGATCAGCATCTATTAGGGGAAATCAACTGGTCGGTCTAAGGTCACTCACATAGTTGCATATCGAGTGCACCTGCCGGTATGCCGAGGAAAATTCAAAGTTGTAATTGCCTCAAGCACAGAGCTTTTCCCAGCTGATGTCTCCCCGGACACGACTAAAGTTGGCAAGTCAAGTTCTGTGGCTCTGTCCAAGCGTCGAACGGCATCGAACACATCCAACAACTTGCGATATTCAGGAGGGATATCAAACACGCTGAGAGGTGCTGAGTTTCTATTTGCTGCTGAACTGGCAGGCTGTGAAGCCGTCGGTCTTGGCTGGGCTGGTTTTTTCGTAGATCCTCCAGGCGTTGCTGCTGGCCGCGACGCTCGGGTTTGCTTGGGGGTCGCAGGTGTGGAAGCCATGATGTTCGGCGTGATATCAAAAGTAACTTCGCGAACTTCTTAATCATAGTCGCGGGGGAATTCGGCCAGTATTTGAAGAAGGGGGGGTTTAAACGCAATTGTTACCTGTTGACCAGGCTGAGGCGCACAACAACCCGCTCACCACCTGCCACCACCTGCGCCCTCACGGTAGCAGAGATCCAAGAGCAGTTGTTTTTTCGGCGCAGATTGAGCAAATAAGGATACGAAAATGTCGCTTAACCTTTCTATATTCTGCAAAGAATTGCGAGAAGGTTCGTGGCTGCTGCATGAAAGCTGTGATATGCAGGATTAAGCAAGCTGGCTGGCTGGGCACCAACCGAAGGACGGCCTTGGAGACTGCCTCAAGAACTGCCTCGAGAGCTGCCTCGAAATGCCAGCACATCATCTGCTCAGCCGTGCCAGCCCTGCATGCGCCGTGAACTTAAACGCCTCATCGGCTGACTCGATTACGATGGAAGGTTCCATGTTGGAGACCCCCATCAGGCTGAGAACTTGAAGCCGTCGACAAAGGATTCATGATTGAACTTCAATAGAACTCGCACCAAGCACCAAGGAAGGAGCATCTCAAACACATTCAACTACCAACAATCCCAAACCTCTAGACACTGTCGAGGATGGGTGCTCGCTGCTTAATTTTAAGATCATGAAAAACTATTCTCAATTAAGTTGAACCATGGAATATGAAGCGGTAAATACTCTACAGTTACCTCATTGTAACAATCTCCTCAGCACTTGTAGGATGAATAGCAACACAAGTATCGAAATCTCTCTTCCTCGCTCCCATCTTGACAGCCACCCCGAAACCCTGCATCATTTCGCCCACACCCAACCCAAGAAGATGCAAGCCCACAATCTTCTCCTCGGGCCCCTCGCACACGATCTTGAATTCCGTCGGGTTCTTCTTCTTCTCTTCCGAGGAGGACATCTCGTAGAACAAGGCCGAGAATTTCGTGTGGTACGTTTTAACGTTTGAGGCGCCGTATTTGGCGATGGCTTGCGGTTCGGTGAGTCCGATTGTGCCGATTTCGGGGTGGGCGAAGACAACGGTGGGGATGTTTTCGTAGGGGAGGTAGGAGGCTGATAGTTCAGGGGGACCGAAGAGACGGTTGGAGAGGTGGCGTCCAGCTGCGATTGCAACTTGGCTGTGTCAGTAAGAAGCTATCAGATCATGAAGATACTCACCAGGAGTCAACTCCATCTGTCCCGTCACATCACCGAGTGCATATATACCCTCGACATTGGTATTCTGATACTGGTCTGCAACGATGTACCCTTTCTCCCCAGTCTTCACACCAGGGACTTCAAGAGCTAAACTCTTGGTCTCGGGTGCCCGACCAATTGCCCATAGGAGTTCGTTGACGACCAACTCTTTGCCGTCCTGGAGAGTCAACTTCAGAACTCTCTCGTCGCCTTTCCCATCACTGATCTTCTCGACCTCTGGTAAGTAGCGAGTCAGTACTCAGTTTTCAAAGCACAAAATTTCCACGCTTGAAGTTTAAGTAGAACAAGAAATGGACAATACTTACTCTCAAAAGCCTTATACCCCTTATGAATCTTCACACCCACAGCCTCATACCTATCCCACCCGTTAGTTACTCCCCCCAAAAGCCACCCCTTCCTAAGCGCTGACTTACCTAGCCGTCATAGTATCCTGCACCATCGGATCAAAGCTCCTCAAGAACTTCTCCCCGCGAATAAACAAATGCACCTCAACACCCACCGCATTCAACATGCCCGCAATCTCAACAGCGATGTACCCCGCCCCCACAACAGCAATCTTCTTAGGCAGGACCTCGATATCGAAGAACCCTTCATTAGTGATGCCGAATTCCGCACCGGGGATCTCTTTCGGGATCAAAGGGAATCCACCGGTGGCGATACAGATGTGCTTTGCTGTGTATCGAACGCTTCCACTACAATTCAATCAGCCTTCATCCAACCAAACCAAACCTAACCCTTCCATCCCAACTTCCCCCAAACTCTCATAAGAAATGGCGAAGGGTGTGGAGAATAACTAACCTCCCATCCTCAAGCTCAACCTCAAGCACTTTCCCCTCAACAAACTTCGCCGTGCCCCTAACGAGCTCAATACCCTCCCGATCCCAATTCCGCTCATACGCTCGATTCAAGCCGCCAATGTGCGAGTCGCGCTTCTTCTTGAACGCCGCGAAGTCGAAGGGGATGTTGGTTGGCGTGTCGAAGCCGTAGTCGCGGCTGTCGCGGAGTGCTTCGGCCATGGCGGCGAAGTTCCAGGTTATCTTCTTGGGGACGCATCTGTATGGTGTTTAGCGAAGTGAAGGAAGGTACCTAGGTAGGTAGTGGGTTTATGGAAGGAGAGATACTATTTTCTGGCCGGGTAGGAGAGTAATTTGAGGTGAAATTGAAGATAGGGGAACGAAAACATGAGCAGCGAGTGAGGTGTAAAGTAAAAATAGAGTGATAAATAAAACCAGAACACCATTTCAACAAATCAGAATAAAAGTTAAGAATAAAAACTTCCAAATCCAGGGTTCCAATTAAGAAGTACCATTCAAAGAAAAAACGAGCCACTTGACATGCCCCTCGACATCCCTCTGTCCTAGTACCCCGCTCGTATTTCACACCCAACCAACATCACCAGGTAACGAGAAGCGACTACCGAAAACAAAACAGACAAAAACGAAAAAACACCTCAAAAAACTCACCCAACATTAACACAACACCCCCCACTCAACCCATTCTCAATCAACAACGTCTTAGCACCGTACCACCCGGCAGCCCTCCTCGCCGTCCCACTCCCACCACTCCCACCCCCAATAACGATATAATCATACGTCTTAACATCCATTGGCGCCATAATCTCAGAGTATCTCCTCATCAAGGAATTCCGTGGACTAGGAGTAGGAGCTTGCCGTATTCTTGGGTGTGAACTCGAACGAAGGAATTGAGATGACAAAACCTTCAATCTCTCAACAGCAGAGGCGCGCATCGTGGCCTTATATACCTACCTCCTACACCAACCAACCCACCAATTCATCACAGACAGGGCCACACAGCTATCTATGCATATGATATGTAGGTAGATATCGATGCGTGTGGTCACTCGTAGGTAAGCACACACAGCACAATGAGGGGGTGAAAATGAATGCTGCGTTGCAGGGCCAGACCGAGGGGTATTTAGTAAGCTGGGTGCAGGCTTGTGCGATTGTGAGAGGCTGGCCTGTGATTGATCATCAGGTGGCTGGCTTGTGGCTCTGATTCCCTGCGCGTTACACTTACCTCCGTCTCGCGGTTAAGACGGGAGGATAATGGGGATGCAGATGAGATGGGATAGTGTGGGATGGGCTGCCTATTATGGGTTCTAAGATGTTCTGAACCTCAGGGGTTGCATCTTGCGTAAGCACTTGTGAGTTAGCTAGGTGCTAGAGGCTCTGCTTGCTCATGGGTCGGGTCGTGACTTCGAAACTAGATGAACAGAAATGGTGGTTTTTTGTGATCTTGCTAGAAAAGATGGTTACTTTTGTAGGATTCATATGACTTCCGTACGAGTGAATAGGTATCGCCATACGCCGTTCCCTTTACCTCAAGCCCATCCATGCACCACGCTCATCCTACCCAAAACGCCAAAGAAATGCATCATAAACTCAGCGTCGCCGACTTTTCTTCTTCCTTCCCTCATCAGCACTCCCAATAGCCTCTCCGCCGTCAAGAGCGTAGTTCCTCCCATCCGTCGGGCTTTTCCTCCGCATCTCTCCTCGTCCCACAAGGATGAATTCTTCCTCGCTCTCGCTATCCATCAGATCCAATTGCACCGGCATCCTGAACCCATTCTCCTCCTCCACAATACTACCCTTCACGGGTTCCACAGTAAGAACATCGATATCGTCATCCTCGGCATCCAGTCTCCGCTTGTGGATCTCTTCTTGTGGGTGGATATCAAACTCATCCTCGTGCTCGATATACTCAACGTTCTCTTCTACCTCCACGAAATCCGGCGCCAGCGCTGACCATCTCTGCTGTGGAATGATAGACCAGATATTGATCCTGCCCGACTCCAATCCACAAGCAGCAATCATCGGCCGATGAGGATGCCACTCCACAACACCGTGTTCCTCCTTAGGGCCTTCTAGAATCTTAACCAGCGAGCCATGATTCCGTTCCCAGATGTATATATCATGATTATTATACGTGCTTGCCGTAACGTACTCCCCAGTCGAGCTGAACGCAACGTGATTCCAACTCAACCTATTAACCACATCCTGGAACTTATGCTCGACCTCCATATCGATCGTATCGGGGTCCAAATCCGGGGCCGAGAAATTAGGTAATGTAACTGTGCGAATGATCCGATCTGATGCATTGACGACTAGATCTCGTCCCGAGCTCGTAAGTCGTAGATATACCACAACGCCCGTGCAGATCTTGGTCGAGTAGAGCGTGGTTCGTGAAGAGACTTCAATGATATTCAACCAGCCCTTGTTCGTCCCCGCCAATATGTGATCTCCAGTCGCTGTGAATACCGAGACCGTAGTGGATTGCTTTGCATCCTGAGCAGCTTGTTTGTCGCTAATTGGATCGTCGCCATCTAGTTGTGCCCGTTTGGGTGCGGAGGAGAGGTTCATCTTGATTACATGACCTCCAGAGGCATCCACGAGGAGAGGTTGAGCATCAAAGAGGGCCACCACAAACATGAGACTATTCAAAGTCAGCTTGAGATCTGCCAGATATTATTTTGACCTACTGGTTCCACGGATGTAGTTCTGCGATATACACCGGTGCCTCAAAGCGTACCGTCCTTAGAATAAACCCCTCCTGCAGATCCCAAATATTGCACTTCCAATCCTGACTGCCCGTGAGCAGATATCTCCCATCGCGCGACCAGCTCAGTGATTGAACCTGCCGCGTATGTCCCTTGAGCTTCCGTGCTACTCCATTGGTCTCGACATCGAAGATAACCACCGTCCCATCTGCGCGCCCAGCAGCGAGGAAGTCGCCTTTGCGGTTGAATCGCACACAAGTCGCATGGCCGCTTCGCAGGCTGAGGGTCGTCGATTCTGGGTAGTCTTGTGAGAGAACAAATGGATCCACGAGGGAGAGATTCATCGTGACAGAGGCGGTGGTTGTTGGGTGGTTGACGCCCTCCCTCTGTTGCTGAAGGATAGCATCGCGAGGCTGGAAATTGCTCCAAGTCAAAATCAGCTAGCAACGAGGCTGAATCACGTGATAACAGTGAAATCCAACTGCGGTCAGAACACTTCTCAGTTGTATGGGGAAGTGGCCCATAGGTAGTTTCCTGTTAATGAAAGAGTTTAAGGGTGTAAATAGTAGGTTTTAGATGCGTTCTAGCGCCGTAAGCAGTCTTTGAGGAATGTTCCTACTCACAATTATTTCCTTCCCGTATTCAAACCCACCTCCTCGGTGGCCAATAATCACCATGACTGAAAAATTCCACTTGGATGTCTTTTGTGAGAAAAATGATTATAGTTTACGTGTTCCCAACTAGACCTTCTTCTCCTAAGGTAAGTAGGTAAAGGTCCCCCTTTTCTAACCGAACAGAAGCGAGACTGTCGATCCCTCAACCGAAAAGAGAACAAACAAACATAAAGCCAGATTTGATGCAATAACTCTATTGTCACAAAACAAGTCGCCAATAGAATCTCCTGTCTGGACCGAAAAGGAACTGCTGTCAAACAAAAGTAAACATCGTTCCATTTCCCCCAGCACCCTCCCCATTCATCAAACCATGAACAAAACAACTTCCTACCAACTCCCAGCTCTTTCCCCCTCCAATCTTCGCATCTAGGGGCCGGATAAGATACGGTGTCTGAGCACCCCATATTATACCCACTATATCCCCAATCCGAGTATTCGGTGGAACAACGGCAAAGAGACCCGACTTAGTCACTGCAAGTCGACTTCCCAGAGAGCCAGCCCCAACATGAAACGAAAACGTATTCGCCAATGTCGACCGTTCAAGGAAAACCTCTTTAGAGATAGTACGCTGTAGCGTATGCTGCTTATATGGAGCTATATCTCCTGGTTTGGTGTCGGAGGAGCAGCCGATGTACCATTCGAGAGCAGCATACCCCTCCGCTGATTTTGCAGAAGCAGGGAAGGTGTCTGACTCCCTGTCGACGATGATTGTCCTCCACAATACTTCCTCGCGAGACTGGATTTCGGTTCGTGGTGGGATGCCGACCACGTATGGTTCCTTGACATGCTTGGCCACCATGTCCTTTGCTTCCAAAAGCCAGTCGTGAATCAGATGCTTTTCTCCTGACACCCGATAGTTCTCTCGTACTTCGAATGAATCGACCGCTATAGGACCCATATGGCCCAGAACTAGTATTTCATCAACGACATTTCCTCCAATTCGAATGAATGGTGAATTTGCCTCCGGTGGGACAAATACCCGAGGAGCAAATTTAATGCCCGCATAGTAGGTGATCTCAGATACTGTTTGGAACCTACGGACATTCGAACTGCTCCAGTCTGGTACCCAGGATGGTAAGTTATGGTTGCGAGTTGTTCCTGTCCCAGAAAGGTATAATAATGACAGGGGGGCACTGGTCTGGAGCAAAGACCGCATCGTATCCGTGAAGACTGTTACTTCGGACTGGGTATAATCCGGCTGAATGGCTTCCATGGAACCATCTCTGACAAGCCCAAGAACCGAGTAAATCTTATCGTGGTCTTTGGTTGCTGAGAACTGCAGCGAGAATTGCAAGATCAAGTTAAGCGTGATATCTGAGTTTCTTTGTGCCAACGCTCGGCAGCCCTCCATGACCGTAGCGTTCATGACACCACGCATCGGGCGGCCCATGTCATACCCAGCATCAGGAGATCCAAGAAATCTCCCCAATGAATTATCGCGAAAAAGATACAAAACATTTGCAAGATGTTTCCAGTCCAACGAAATGCCACCGAAAACCAACTGGACGTGTTTGGCCAGAGCAATCTCTTGTAACATCCAGCTCCGGGTGAACCACGGTTTAGATAATAGAACCCCCAGATATGTCCACCCGACGTCATTGGATTCTCTGAACTCTAACAACAGGTCTTGAGCGGTGTATCCAAATACTCCGACTTTGGCACTTAGCGTTCGAATGAAACTGCTTGCAATTATGCCGCCGTCCATGTCACCCAGCCATGCCAGAACGCCAACAGCTTGCGAGAAAATTGTTCTCATAAGTTGGATCTGTTCCCCCTTCTCGATGTCATCTTTCTGATTGATGCACACAGAATCGATCCAAAGTAATCTCTCTTGGCGAAATGAATAGCGGTAGTGGAGAACTTCATTCACCGAGTTGAGGACCACCATACGTGTCCCATTTATCACCACATTTTTTGATGCTGGATCGGCGCCCCAACAGTAGGAGATAGCTTCGTATGGAGGAGCTGCTGAAAGTGGCACATGAACGATTTGACAGCGGAAACCTGAGAACGGAAGCCGCCTCGAGATTCTCAGTAGTCGAATATGTCCTGGCTGGAGCCTAGCGTACGTGTATGCAGGTCTTGACAAGATGTTCTTTTCCCTCCATAATACAATAGTTGCCTCGAATCGAGCCAAATATCTGTATGGCAAGCGACACAATTTGAAAATCGCGATAGCTAACCGGGCGAGCGACTGCTTACTCTGCGGGATGATCTTCGTTGTCACGAAATCCCGCATACCTTCTGTTAGAACAGTCTTCCACACCTCAACCAACCCAATCCCAATAGCCAACATAAGCCACAGACCTGGATCTGTCATCACAAACCACAGAAGAGCCACAGCGGCAGTGAAATATTTGAAGCACAATATGCCAGCACCGAAGAAGGCCAGGGGTATGAATGCAGTTACTAATTCCCCAAGGATTTGCGTGTTTGGTTCGGTCGCTCGGACGAAAGCCCAAGCTGGAGGGAGAATTCGATTCTGAATCCACGTCTGCGCCGTCGCAATCAGGGGGCCAGCCGGTCTGCTTAGAATCCAATACTCGAAGTTCATCAACACCAAGATTGCCAGCCAGTACGTCAGCGTTCCTAGCGACAGTGATTGACGGTCTTCGCCTGGTCTGTTCCGGACTGCATTTCCGATGATTAACATCGAAATTCTGCCCCGCCATCGGTCGTTAAAGTATGGGTCGATGGCGAGGAAGAATATAGCTTGTAGGGCTAGGGCACTCCCGTCCATGGCAGACATCTTGACAAGAATAAAGCAAACATTCAGAGTGTCCCTGAAGAGGCCGTTAGGAGTCATGATGCCGACTAGGTAAAGTTCTGCTTAGCCGCGAGCATTCGCCCCAAGGTAGATTTGCATCTCGTGATCAGGAGGATCGCCAGTTCGGAGAGGTCGGACCATTGGTTTAGGGCCGGTTTGGGATTTGGGATTTCTATGGCGTCCGCAACATAAAAGAGTTAACTACCTCAGAGATTCATTCAACTTCGGCCTGATTACGGTAGGCTGGGGCTGATGATGAGGATGCACCATTAGGTTTCAGCTCCAGCTTCTCCAACCGCTGAGGCTGAACCAGGGTGATGTTCGCTTAAGCAAAATAGTGGACCAACATTCAATTGGACAACCGCAGAATTGGAGAAAGACAAGAAATTAAACATTGAGTTGATCTTGTTTCTCGGTATCTTTCCGGAATAAATGTTAAAACTCGGCCGCTGGCCGATGTAAGAATGAAATTGAAAACTCTGATACTCTTCCCTTTTGCTTAGGAGGAGGGGACTTCAACTCAGACACATCTAATATAGCGGCAAGATGTTTACTTACGATACCCGGATATGACATAACACCAATTTCAAAACATATCCCAGTTGGTAACTTACTAACTCTTTCTAAGGTGTCGAGTCTCCGGCCTTACTGCACACTTCTTTTCTATCTTGGCAGCTTTCTTGAATAAATAAGTGAAGGAAAATAAACACAAGGGAATGCGAGGAATGGCAACATCAACAGATGCTTCACATATTCCAGTAACCATCATAATTGGGTCTTTTAATTAGGTTAAGACCAGATGAAAAGATCGCACGATTCGTAAAGGACAGATTTTTTGCGGAGTTTGATCGCCTTGATCTGTCCGGCAAGGCCAACTTCCAATGTGCTACTGAGGTGCAGCACATGTCTATTTCCGTGCAACTCTTCCCGAAATTAAAATTGACATTTCACTTCAAGTTCTTGGTTGTGATGCTATAAATCTATTCGAAACATAATCCTTTTGATTGCTGCGAATATACCAGGTTCTGACCCAAGAGTTGCTATCGGCGGCCCCGACTAGGCTATTCCTGCAATCAACAATGCCCAACAAAGGATCCACCACACGACGCGTAGTATTTTGGATGCGCCTGGAATCTATCTGTCAGATGAACACTCGTTAGTTTACCTCATCTAGACAAGCAGCAATCTGGTTCGATTGCCAGCTCCAACAAGTTCTAAATTTGATTGATTAACAGCCTGTCTAGGTGGCATTGTGTAACACCAGCACAAAGCACTTTGACTAGCGCGAGATGCATCCCGGCTTAGATGTGTTATTTATGGATGAGGTTGATGGAGAGCCTTGCCCTTCACGTGATCCCGGTGATGAGGGAGCTATCGAGTTATGGAGCAGATCAGCAGTAGCTGGGTTCGTATTTGATACTGGATAACATTTGAAGTATCGAGATAGATCACTAACTACATATGGATGAACTCTACTCATCTTCCTCTCAGTTATTAGATTGTGAAGGACTTCTAAACAAACTCGCCATCTCATCCTCTTCTCCATCGTCGTTGAGAAGAGCCATACGCTTATCTGCTTCCGCCATTGCTGTCTCCCATTCGTCGATGTCACCATCATACAGATATGCTCGAAACCAATAAGCATCAGCATCTGCTCTATTATCTTCCACCACAAGTTCTCCTTCCCCCGTCTTGTAACACGAAAAGTGCATTTCGGGCCGTTCTCTGGCGTTAGAATAGAACCCTAACAGAATATCTATCTGTCTGAAAGGGCAACCCTTCTTATTGTCAAATAGATATTGAACCAGTGCCGTGACCATTTTGATGTCTCTGCTTAGATAGTTCGGCGCCACAACTTCGTCACGATTCTTGGCCGTCTTGACATGCAAAGACAATGATTGAAGGCTGGGGAAATTTGAAAGAGCCGAAAGAAACGGGTACGGCTGAAAACAAGCACTCGATTAGCATCCTGATTTGTTTGACTGTCGATGTTACTTGAGAAGCAATGATCTTACCATGTCGTGGACAATCAGCATAGCCAAGGTGAGAGAGGGAACGCCGGAACAGAAATCTGAGATGCCCTGAACGTCTTCGGCACTGAGTGGAAATTTTCTAACCGATCCATCCACGTTGTGGGGTATCATAGGATGAGGACATTGTATTCCATTGTAGCAGAGTCTTCTGAGACTTGGGCCCAAGTGCTCGAAGACTGTTTGCGGGAGGGCAAGCATAGGATTGACCATCTCGAAGTCGATCAAACCACAAAGTGAGAGGATAAACTCCGATAACGCAAATGTGGCACGACTGATATCGACATCCCGGTTTGTGCCTCGGCATATCTCTACTAGGTTTCCTATCTTCAGAGTCTTCAGGCTCCGGATTTGGCCTGTAATCGATACGATGAATGTGGCCATTTCTGGTCCTCTAATCTCAAGATGCTGGATGTTATGCCAGTTCCAGAATGTGGATGGGATTAAAGGGAGCAGTGACCTCAAGAGACGAGATTCGTACACAAGTTTTCGAACAGGAGGGAGTTTATCGACGGGGAGTAGGCCAAATCATGAGCTCTACTTTCATGAGACTCCTTTAATTTGTATCCAACGTCCTTACCGACTCGCGGCTCCAGCGTTTGAAGACTAGGGCACGACATCGCCACTTCCATGATCCGTCGCGTCGAAATTGGATGCTCGTAATTAATCACCGCGCATATCGAAGATATGTTACCACAGCCAAGGAGTCCATCAGAGAGATTGAGATTGTGTTGCTAGGTAATCATATCTGTGGCTTCATTTCCAATGGGAAATTGTTCGAGGGCAATGTTTATTCGAGGGAACCGCGTGGTCAAATCTTTGAGGATAGACCTTGGAACAGCTTCCTTCCAGGATCTCCAGCTGGCGATACGGTTAGAAAATAGTTTGCTATAGATTTGAGTTGATAGGAGAGCGCGCACTCGATAGAGTGTATCATCTCGAAATTTGAGAGAATGCTTCCCAAAAACTCCCAATCGAAGCCTTCTCCGGATATTGTGACGTTTCGCGCGAACATACTGACCTGTTCTTGCAGCCGCAGAGCGGAAGTCCGGAGTCTGTCGAGCTTGGGGG
>JAFJYG010000895.1:0-20911 GCA_017366145.1 Cadophora sp. M221
CCTCCCTCCCTCTGCTGCCCCCCACCTCCTTGATTTCCCCTCAGGTTGCTTACTGGTAAGCTCCGTGAGAGATGACATTCCAGCAGCTAATGTAGACCCTGTGTCTGCACGTATTGCACACATTAATGTAATTCTGGTTCCAACACTAGTCGTTGTTAGCTCCTTGCCTGGTACTTTTCTGAAGGTAGTGAGTAAACTTACATGGCAGCATTCCCACATGATGGAGTTCGTTCTCGAATCTTAGTTTAGCACACCTGCTGGGTTCTGTTTGCCGTAGGGATGATTGGAGTGTTAGCTGTACACTAATTGCGCCAGTGCTAGGCACGTAGCTGAAGCTCTCAATGATACCGGCGTCAATGCTGATCAACACCCCCAGTGGCCCGAGAAAGACCCTTCTTCTTACTGGGTCAGTTGTTTGCACGATGACTGAAGTGCCCAAGTTGGTCAGTACACCACCATATGCGATAAGCCCAACAGCACTATCCTGGGCAACATATGTTCCGCCCCCAAGCGCAAGGCCTATAAAGTTTGGCCCATAGTCTCCACTGATGCCATCCCATTTCAACGTATCAGGCCAAGAGTGGAAAGATGCAGCGGCAAATCCATCCTGATTGATGTTGGAGACTGGTCCACTTACTCCGCCGTACCCGAATCGAAGAAGATAAGAGTCCGAAGGATTACTGCGGAACGCACCGAGCAGGACGAGAGCGTTCAAACCAGACCCATAACGGTGGATTTGACGCTCAATGCGACGTAGCTTGCCTCCGTATCTAGATAATGGCTTGTTAGTAATTTTTATAAGATTGACCGGGAATAGGGAGCGGCGAGTTCAAGTAACGTCCGACCCCACCATTCCGGCCACCCCCCCATTCCGGCCACCCCGCTTAACCTCACCGCCACTCCTACCTACCAACTTCAATAATTAATAACTCCTTCAATTCTTAACTAATTCGTCTAAAATTTGGAATATGAATTGTTTCTATCATGAAGCCTGAATATACCGAGTCTGACGTTCAGAGCGCTCTTAGGGAAATCGAAAATGGCAAGTCAATACGAAAGGCGGCACTTAAGTGGAGTGTTTCAAGGTCTACCCTTCAAGACCGCAACGCAATAACACTACCACACCAAGAGGCCGCTAGTTACTTGCAAAGGCTACCTACAGTGGTAGAAAACAAATTAACGGATTAGGTGCTTACGCAAGAGTCTATTGGCCGTGGAGTTACGCATACGCAAATCAAGGTTTTTGCCCAAAGGCTCTTAACGCTTCAAGGGGACCACCAACCACTCGGACAACACTAGATATCGCGGTTTTTAGCACGGAACCCTATTCTTAAGACGAAAAAGCAAATATACGTTGATTCTATACGTATTAACAACGCTTGCTCTGAAGTTATCAAGCCTTGGTTTTAGAAATTGAATGTTCCAGCTATTAGAGCTATCCCAACAAGTCAACGATGGAATATGAACAAGACTGGTATCATGAAAGGCTACGGTCTTAATGGGTTAGTTGTAGGCTACGCTGAAAAGCGTAAAGTTTAAGGAAAACAGCCAGGTTCACGTACTTAAACGACAATCCTTGAGTATATCTCTGCAATTAGAGCTTCTACGCGATCAGCTGTAGTTTACAAGGGAAAATCGGTCCAACAACAGTGGTTTTCGTCTCAATTAGACGTATTCAACCAATAGCACTTTACCGCAACTAAAAATGGGTGAACAACTAACGGGACAGCTCTTGAATAACTAAAGAAGGTATTTATTCCTCAGACGCAACCACGTGACCATTCAGCACAACTTCTTATTTTAAACGGCCATGGGAGCCATAAGACTACGGATTTCCTTTGGAGGTGCCTTAAGCATAATATCTACGTATTATTCTTACCTGCACACACATTACATGTCTTATAATCTTTAGATTTAATGATTTTCTTTCTCCTAAAGCGTGCATACCAAAAAAAGCTACACAATTTAAGTTCTTTACTTAATTCTACTTCAATTGGCAAGCGCAATTTCCTCATTTACTATCAAAAGGCACGTTAAGAAAGTATTACTTCTTTTAATATCAAAGCTAAGTAAAAAACTATTAGATTATGACTAGTATTTATAGCAAAACCTCTTATAAGCTTATTACTATTAGAAAATAGTAATAAACTAATAGCTTTATCTTCTCAAGACTCTTAGGACATATTAATACTATCTTTAGAGGTTTCTAATAGTTTAAATAAACTATATACTTTAAAAGCCAAAAAGAATATCCATTTGCAACTACGTACCTTAGTTTTCAAATCACATAATCAACTTCCCACTTAACGTTTGCTTTTTAAGAAGATTATAAAGAAAATTAATAAAAAGAACTACAAATTAAGAAAAGCAAAAATGAAGATTAAAAAACTAAAAGAAAGGTTGAAATAATTAAAGCCAAAGAAAAAAAGGAAAGTTCAAACTAATTCAAATTCTAAGTTTGTAACAACACGTGGTATTTATAAGGCTCAAATCGCAGCTAAAAATTATCAAATTGTACCTATAAAATCAAAATCTAAAGAAGATTTAAATTCTACAATTTCATGTATAAAAGTTAAGGAAATATAAAGTTATTAAGCCTTAAATGAAAGTAGTGAAATTAAGCGAGGTAGCCGGAATGGGGGGGTGGCCGGAATGGTGGGGTCGGACGTTAAGGTACACAGAGGATCAGGTACCAGGCAGCTCAGAATATGAGTCAATGGCTCTTACATGTTGTCCCAGTATCGTCGTGCATTGCCGTTCCACCCTCAGTGTAGTACAGTCGACATGTATCCTAACACGCTATTCACCGTCTTTGTCACAGTGCTAGAATATCCGAAGTATCTAATGGTGTCAAAGTCACTGATCTTCAACCGTGAAGCCAGAAAAAACTCACTTTGACCAATAGTACACCCCCTCTTGTCCTGTCGAGTCCCAAACCATTTCGCTGCCAAAAGGGACTGCTTCAGAATTCCATTGAGTAGCACGAGATCTCATTGCTGTAGTTAGTGTCTGCGCTTGAGTGGAAAGCCCCTCCCGGATGAGATCAGCAAGGATTTCGCCGAAAACGGTCTCGCCCATAAGCCCTACCCGATTGTATCAAACATTGGTCTGCATAGCTCGGATGATGGTACTGTATGCTTGGTTGAGATACCAATTCCAATTGTTGCTCTTGATGAGACTTGGGTACGCCCTTCCAGCACGGTACAGACCCCAACATGCCGCAGTAACATGGACGTAGTCATAGGCACGATCAGTTGCATATGCTGATGCCCTGTTCCAGGATGTCCAGCTCGTCCAGTCCATGCTGCTGTCATACGTATGCCCAGCAATGGCCCCTGGCTGGTAGAAGAAAATGCTCTTCCTCACTGCAAAGTCAGACGTCTGGATAGTCTTCCATAAAACTCCATCGATGAATGATTCAAGCTTTGTGATTTCTTCAGTATTTGGTTGTACTGCTTGCTTTATGCATGCAGCCAGGAAAGATCCCGCACCAGCTTCATCGCTGAGACTAGCAACCCAGGCTCTCGATTCTTGCTTCACAATAGATCTTGTTTCATAGTCATAAGTCATCACCGAAGGTGCGCGTCCGAAAGGGTCTGATGTGTCGGTAAACCATTGACTTGTCGTGAGGAACAGGCCAAGGTTTGCAACCGCCGTTGTTCCCGGCTTGGTGACATAGTAGTGTATCGTTTGCACTTTCCCATCGGCATAAGATATTGTCAATTGGGCGAGGCCCCATGCGCTTTCAGAGGGCGTTACTGTGTAGCGTCCGTTACCAGTGGAAACTAGTGACAACGCGCCTGCTGGTTTCACTGCTGTTGAGCTGACAGGTGCCGAAGCCTGGAGAAATAAATCGGCAGCTGAGCCTCTGGGAATGATATACCCCGGAACTCCTTGAGCAACAGGAGTTCCCGTTCCCTTGACTGTCAAGTCAAAATCTCTAGCACCATTTTTCACCACCGAGAATCGAAGCCCAAGCTTTAGTAACCCGCCAAGCTAAAGTATCTTTTTGAGGAGGGCTCAATCCATGGCTCTTTGCCAACCCACTCTTTCTCAGCCCAGGCCTTGCTCAATACTTGCCACTCGTAAAAGCCTTCAAAAACCTGACTCCCATACGCAGTGTCGTCGTAGTAAACCTCTGCCAGATTACGATAGGCTTCCATCGGTGTATCACCAAGAGGCGTGACCACCAGCGCTGGCCCACTTCCACTCGTAGGTCCAACCCGGATCTGACCTGCGTGCATTCCGATATATGGATCGGAGAGGGAAGTTAAGCGTGCCATGTCAGTAGCTGCACGATTTGTAAATATGCTGTTGAATTCTGCGGGGAAGCCTAAGCTTCCGATCTCGATGGCTGAAGATCCAGAATTTTGAATGGTGAATTGGAGGCCAAGATCGCCAGACACATCGATCCATTCCCGAGTAATGTTTAAGGGTCCAGTAGGAAGTGTTGGTGCAAGCGCGGAAGCTGCCAGTGCTGTTGTGGAAAGTAAATTCACTTTTCTTTCTTGACGTGGAGGAATCGCCGCCGATCCAGGCCGTGCTTCCTGATTGTCGGTACCGAAACGTGATGTCACCCCAGTGGTATTGGCCATTTTTGGCTCAGCGAGAGAGGAAATCAAATGGAAGAAAGTCGAAAGTGTCACCCGCGGGCCTCAATGAGGCAAGAACTTGAGCATTGCGGACAATTTGCGCGTTGAAAATGGCAGTGTTCAGATTGATGTAACCATTGGCAAGTCCCAATGTGTCTTGGCACAATGTAGCAGTGGTGAAAATACCAACCCAAACGAGGGCAGCGAAAAGAAGTTGGGACATCGTAGTCACAGTAGATCTTTCTGGACTTGAAACTCACAGCCGAGAAATTCAAGGGCGAGGAACAGAATGAGGAGTTCTTAAGAGGGAGAGTTTGTCAATATCAATAGTGTTGTTGATATCATACACGTACCCTCGCTTATTTATGACAGACCTGAATGGCGGACAAACTGATTGTCATCGCAAATAGCCGAAGAATATTTACCCCGCAGTACCTTGGAAATGATGCGCGAGGGTACAACTGGAAAGTCCGACTGTAGGGTTTAATGAAAGATATTGTTTAGAGTGGAGCAACGCGGACTATTTGTTAAGAAACGGGGTGGGTAATCAAAGGGACGAGAAGAAGGGACAAAGAATTCTCCGTGATAGTTTAAGAAAGGCGGGGTTCATCTCGGCACTGTTCGACCCCAGAAAATTGCACCTATTTGCCCTCGCTGGTTGTTTTTAGCGTTTTGCTTCGAAGGCTGCGTGCGTCCTTTCTAATTAAAACAATTTGAATGTAAATGCGGGCCAGGTCTACCTACTCGTGCTACCTACGTGTCAGAATATCGTGGCCGGGCCGGTTAGTGGGTACAGCCGAGTACGTTTGTAGCTTCTGTAGAAAGTCTGTTAAGCTCTTCTACCTTTATCTTCTATATAGTTATATCAACCTACAACCTACAAGTTCCTGCTCCTGTCCTTGTCATTGCTTGCATTCTCCTTTTATATTCGTCGTCCTCTTTCCACTATTCCTTTTCCCCAGCCTACAATAAATTCGACTACTTTGGTCATGGCACCCATCGCACGGGGAATACTTTTCCTGTCGCTTGTATTGCGAAGTTTCGTTTCCGCCTCCCAACATCTACGTCGTCAAATTTTTGCTTTTAGCTCGACTGGAAATCCAATCCTGGCCGATGGATCTATTTACTCAGCCGACCCTGCGCCGATCGTGGTAGATGAAACTGTCTACGTTCTAGCTGGTCGAGATGAGGCAGGGCCTGTAGAAAACAGCTTTATCATGAACGAATGGCAAATTTTCGAAGCCCGAGCTCCAAATCCTAATGGGGGTACCTGGACTCTCAATCGAAATGTTGCACGACCTGGCAATGTATTTTCTTGGGCAGCATCGGGTACAGCTTACGCGGGTCAAATCGTTAAGGGTCCCAACGGAAAGTTCTATCTGTACGCGCCTGTCACTCAGGCCAACAGTGCAAACTCAGATCCTTTTGCCATTGGGGTGGCAGTTTCGAACAGTATCCTTGGCCCCTATACCGATGCCCATCCCTCCGGTCCCATTGTATCACAGTCTGTGCCATCCCCAAATAGTATCCAGAACATCGATCCAACAGTGCTGGTGGATAGCGATGGGCGGGTGTACATGTACTGGGGAACTTTCGGGCAGCTCAAAGCTTGCGAGTTGGCATCAGACATGGTTACAATCAAAAGCTCGGTCACTACAGTCACCTCTCTCACTGGCTTTTTTGAGGCTCCGTGGCTCATGAAACGAGGAAGTACCTACTACATGCTGTATGCGGGCAACAACGCTGGGCAAAGTTCACCTTGTACACCCACAAGCTATCATGCATGCATAGCATATGGGACTGCATCAAGCCCGTTAGGTCCATGGACTTTCCGCGGCATCGTTCTTGAAATTGTCTCATCTACAACCTCTCATCCTGGTATATACCAGCTTGGCGGTGAATGGTTCATCACGTATCACACACGCGATGCCGTCGGCGGCACCCACTTCAGGCGCAGCATTGCCTTCGACAAGCTGACATGGGACGATGCAACTTCTCCGCCTCTAATCCAAAAGGTCATACCAACTCGTCGCCCAGGACCTGCTAACATACCAACCCGGAACATTGCGCCACGGGCTACACCATCTTCTACTAATGCAACCCCGATTCAGTATTGGATAAAGGCAATCAATGATGGCCGTGTTGAGCAGAATCCACTCCCCCCCGACTATTGGTGCTCATATGCCGCTGAGCAGTCGCCGCAAACAAGTACTTTAACATACCAATGGAACACGACGGTACAACTCAATGGAGCAACGATGGCATTTTTCGCAGATCAGCCGGGAGGTTCGAATGTTGGGGTACCGCCCCCAGCGTCATGGCGGTTGGAGTACCTTACTTCCGCAGGGTCATGGGCGGCGGTGGTGGTAACGAGTTCTGGAGGTTTCCCAACGACTGCCACGGATTCGCCAAGAGAAGTAAGCTTTCAGACAATATCAACTTCTTCTCTAAGAGCAGTCTTGAGGGCTTCGGGTTCGGGTGGTCAATATGGAGGAGTGGCTGTTAAGGAATGGGCAGCGCTTGCACCGATTGCATTGTGAAGTAAGCACTCAAGAGAGTAGTTAAGGCCTTAAGAAATGAGATAAAGGCTTTTGTGATGTGTATATTTCACGATATAATATAAGTCAATTTATCTTACAATAAGACGAAAGAAGTTTAAACATTATTAAGATAATTTAATTACGAGAAGTTAATATAACGATAATAATTTTACTTGATATAAATACTAAGTGCTTTGAGTTAATTTTTAATAATTAAATATTAAATGTATTATATATAATAATAAATAATTATTAAGTATAAATAAAAATATTTAAGGTTAAGTATAAAGCTTTTATTTAAATAATGAACGTGTTAGTTTTATATAAAACTCTTTGTATTATGTAAACTTTATTAAACTTTGTTTATTACAAATTTACTTCGTAGGTGTATTACGCGTGTTTTGGTTTTTGTAACGATTGCACTTTAAACAAGTAATATCAAAATAGTACTGTTATTCTTAAGATAATAAATACAAAAGAAGAATAGCTATTGCTAACCTTTATATCTTTAAAGTTGAAACACTAGCCCTTAAACACGTGACGTTAGCACTAAGATCGTTACATTACCTCTCTTCTCTTAAAAAGCTCGTTTTAAGCGATTAAGTATGAAAAATGTTTTTTTACTAAGCATTTAAATAGTTTGAATTGTTTAAGTTTAGATCGTTGTTGTAGGCGCTGTTGTTTAAAGCAGTAATAGTAACCTTGTCGATATTATTAACGTATAATTTCAACTTGCAGTTTTTAACTTAATAACTTGAAAGTTTGTATTGTATACACAAATCATTAGCTTTAAATTATTACTTAAGCTTTGAAGAAATTAAGCGAGCGCGTAAGGCGATGATAATATTAATTGCTTTAATGGTTATAGCGTTAATGTTTATTGGCTTACTATGCTAATAATTATTAGCGTTGTAGTATGAAGAGAAAAAAGGGTTGTAAAGAATAAACGAGGTAAAATTAGAAAAACGATTAGCTAGTGTAATGAGAATAGTCTTTCGATTTCTTTTGTTATATAACTGCGCCGGTTCTTCGCACATAAAAAAAGCCAACACTTGATTTTAAAACATTAAGAACACAACACTATGTATATTTTATTTATTAAAACCTTTTCTTTTTCTTTTTTTTATTAATTCTTACTCTTTAGATATGTAATATCTTTGGATTTGATTAATTTATTGTTTCTAAACCCAAGGAACTTCTTTGGTGGCTCGCTACATGCTACCCTCTTGTTGTGTGGCTTATTGGGCTTTATCTCTTTTATATATTTTTGGTGACTTACGTAAGAAGTGAGTTACTTGTTACGAATCGGCCTAGGAGCCTTAGGCTCCTAGGAGGAATGTCCTGGGGCCCGAGGACTCCCAGGCGAGGGGTGTCGAGAGACCATAGGCTCAGGGAGAGACCCGCTCTTGGGAGGAGTCTCTCAAAAGAGAAGAGCTCTTAAGAGAACTCCCCACCTAAGATTTCATAGTCACCGCAGTACTCTCTTATATTATGTAATCTCAATACTAAGGTTTAGCACGCGGATTCCCGCGACCAGGGATCACGTGACGTGTTAGCCTGCTAGACAGGTCGCGAGGGCTTGCGCGCTTTGCGAGCTTGTTTTGCACGGCTTGCAGCTAAGACTAAGGCTTTATATAAACATAATAGTTTCTTAGGTAGTAAAGCTTTGTGCTTAAATTAATATAGCAAGTTTACTTTATAGTTTATTATTGCTTATAACGTTTTTATTCTTATAAAGAACTAAATTGTTTTGTGACTTTACTTTATAATTGATATTAATTCGACGAGCTTGTACGCATAGTACTTGCGAATAGTAAGAATATTACACTTTAAGCACTTCACTTGAAGTATTACTACTTAATATGTTTATCAAGGGAGAACCCTTCATGAAAACGAACGGCAAGGCCGCTACACTAGGAATTAAAGTTAAAAAGGCTCTTAACGAACCCAAGGTTAACCTCTCGAATAACCTTTATAGCGATTAAAGCAAGCTAAGATAGTTTATTCTTTAATGTAATATGTACTTAGCCTTTAATAACAACAAGTTTTAAGGGTAAAAGCTATTAAAGATCTTATGAATGGTCTTATTCTTAAGAAGTGTTGTAGTTCATTGAATTAAGCCGGCTTTAATTAACTACCTTAATAATTAAGTAGTAAGCGGGGGATGTTTCGTATTCATGGCAAAAAAAAGCAAGGTTATTTTTAAGACTCCCACCGGATTTGCGAACGCCATAAAAGTCATTTTCAAGAACCTTGATAAGGTTAAGCAAGCCAAAAAACACTTGCTAGGGATATCTTAGAAAAGCAATATTTATAATTACACGACTAAATTTTAATGCTACGCAATGAAGTTAAAATGAACCAACGAAGCATTGAAAACTTAGTATTATTAAGGCCTTAAGAACAACATTAAAGACGAGGTTTCTTAAGCACTAAAAACGACTACTTTAAACGCTTTAATTAAAATCGCAATTAAGATTAACAATCGCATTAAAGAACGCTAGCGCGAGCAAGGGGACTACTTTGCTCTTATTTAGTTTCAAAAGCTGTAGTTTCCTTAGCGTTATGAGAAGACTAATAGCTTTTAAGCCAGCTTTAATATTCATACTCGTTAAGTTCTCTTGCTGTGCTTTATAATAGCATATTAAGAAGTTACGCTTACTAATTGAAGTAAAATTAGTTATTAAGACTAATAAATTAAGGTGTTTTTAATAAGATGTTTTAAAAGAATAAAAAATCAATAAATTCAAAGGTTGTAAAACGTATAACGTGTATACAAATAAAAACAATAGAAATATATTGTATTTTAAGCACTTTCATATAAATTTCATTATTTTATAATTTTCGTAGTCGTTTAAAACAAGTAATTGTGATTCTTGGTCACGTAATTGCGTTTGAAAAATAAAGACTTTTTAAGCCATTATTACGAATCTACTCGGTAGAGAGTATCACGTGCGTCTTGGCCTTGAGGCTTGGCAGCTTCGCTGTATAAAGAAGCCAAGACATGAACTAAATCACGTGATGAATCACAACGGCTCGTAGTAATTCATGGTGATTTGAATCCCAAAGAATTATGATGATTTAAGAGGATTCGTAGCATAAAGGGTTTTATATAAGACTAGCACGTTTGCTATTAAATAAAAGCTTTGTGCTTAACTTAAAATAGTATTTTTACTCATACTTAGTTATTATCTTTAATTGTATATAATACACTTACTTTTTGATTATTTAAAATTAACCTTGTATACTTAGTATTTGTATTAAGTAAATATTGCAATTATTATTAAGTATTTAGGTAGTTCAGTACAAACGCGAGGACTAACAAGCTACGGTGAATGCAGCTAGCTCGCCACGTAATAACGCGAGAGGGAATATCTAAAGCGTTGTCCAAAGACCTTCACTTTTTAATTAACTTGTAGTACAATACAAGGCGTTTAACCCTTGCGCACCTTTCAATTAGTAATTGTAAATATGCCAAAGCGGCTTTTATTTTAAAAGGTTATGAGCCCCAGGAAGCACTTTGAACGCGACTCAATTCGACAAGAGCAAAGTTGAAAACCTAACTTAACAAAGCAACGTCAGGATCTAGCGACAAAAGACAACTAAGAGACAAGAAACATCGACAAAATCCAGCGACGAGAGATAGCTGAGAGGCAAGAGACGCCGATAAAAAGACAAGAACAAGAACAAAAGCTTTTACGAAATAAGAGAAATAATTACGCGTTAACAACAAAGCTAAAGAGGCTAAAGCAAGAAGGCTCTTTGCACATTATAAATAATTGTATTTAATAATACAAATTACTTTAATAAACTCAAATACTACGCGTTGAATTATATAAAATAATAAAAAAAGATAATAAGTACTTACTAATTGTTAATAGGAACAACTATAAGAACTAGTTTCACCGCGCTAAGATTAAGATTAAAAGTAAGAGTATTTATTATACAATTGAAATAAGTAAAACCAAGTATGCTTAAATTTAACGTGAAGAAGGCATTAAGAGTAGCGCGTTAAGCTTAACATCAATTAGCAGCGAAGTCGATAATATTACTAGCTAATTTGAGCGTTTAGGCGGCACGTGGAACCTTAAGAAGGCGAAGAAATGAGACCTAGCTGATGCCAAGGCACTGGAGATTATATTTGAGGGATTGAACGAGGACAATACTATACTTATTAACAAGTACGAGATTACTACTACTATTTGAACTCAACTTAAGCTTAAATACAAAAAGACTAATACTTTGATTGCCAACTAATATATAACAAGTTTATAAAACTTTATATTTAATAAGAATATTAATATTAACGACTTATGAACAAAACTTAAGAAATACCACCGCAAACTCATTACCGCTAATAAAGTTATAAGAAATGCTTACTTTAATAATGCTCTTTTTTTAATTTTAACTCTAGCCTTAAAAGAAAGCTAATATACAATCATTATTAATGAGTTTTTGACTCAATTGTCTTTTTCTACAAAAGAGAAGGTTGAGATTCTTCAAAAAAAGAAAGCTAAAATTCAAAACACAAAAACAAGCAGTGGTAGTAAAAAGAAAGCAAACGCAATATGGCGCTAATATAAAGCCGTTTATTGCTATTCAAACTACTACTTTAAGAAAATAAGTAATAGCTTAAACGTTGATATGACTAACATATCCTTTGAATGCTTTTGCTGTGGATTTACAAAGCACTTTATTGTCAATTGTAAGTTTAAAGAGGTTGTTAAGAAGTTCGCATGTAATTTGCGTCTTAAGAAGAAAAAACAAATCAAGAAGCTAGCCAAGGACTTTAGGATTAAAGCTCCCAAGCCTACTAAGGTGAAAACTACGACTTCTTGTTCTCTTCGCTTGTTTAATAAGAAATCTTACTTATAATAAAAGAAGCACAAATACGCCGCAATACACGATTTTGAGTTTAACGCCACAATCAACTTAATTAACTTAAAATCTAAGAGCCCTTAAAATAGTAATAATAATAAGACTACTAAGCCAAAGACAAAAAAGGTTATGCTATTAAAAGAGTTAATTTGTAAGAGTACTTCTTATACTTAGGTACTTAATACAAAAATCAGTTTACTTATGACTAACTAACTTCACTTATTTAGGAATTTGAAGCCAATATTAAAGGTCTTTATATAAGTAGGGGAAGGAATGCTGTATTTTTGATTAAAAAGGACAGCGTTAATTAGTGTAGTAAATAGTACCTCGTGTTACTTGAACAATGTACTTTACGTTTCTAAGCTAGGAGTAAACCTAGTCTCTGCAAAGAAGCTATGCAAAGGTGATTATAAAGAAGCCTTTAACAAAGAAACAATATAAATTACTAAGGAAAATAAAACTATCATAATCGCAAAGCAATTCCAAGGCCTTTATATCGTGAAATACGTTGCTAAGAAGTACGAGGGTAAAGTACTTGGTTAGAAGCTAGCAGTGGCAATGCGAGCAGCAAAAGAGAGCGACAACTAAGTAGTGCTAACCATAAAAGAGAGCAACGTAATTAACGACGAAAGCAGTAACGAAGCAATAAAGAACAAAGAGCTTAAGCAATACTTTAAATACTATCAGTACTTTGCACACTTTAAACTTAATAAAATTCGTAATCTTCATAAAGTAATAACGCTTTAAAAGAGGATTAAGATTCTTAAGAATTAAGATATTTGTAATATGTACGCAATTACAAAGCTAAAAACCAAAATCCCAAAGAAGCTAAGTGCGTGGCCAAAGACAATTCTTAATCTAATTTAATTTAACGTCGCGAGACCTTTCCTAACTATTATTCGTGGAAAT
The DNA here is from genome assembly GCA_017366145.1 of Cadophora sp. M221. Taxonomy (NCBI): domain Eukaryota; kingdom Fungi; phylum Ascomycota; class Leotiomycetes; order Helotiales; family Ploettnerulaceae; genus Cadophora; species Cadophora sp. M221. The sequence continues at coordinate 12,920 of JAFJYG010000895.1, forward strand.
AAATAGTTCTTACTAATTATTAATATCTACTTAAGAAGAGAATAAGTCCTACTACTTAAGCACAAAGGCAACGTGTATCAAGTACTCAAGGATTGAAAAGCTGAAGTAAAACGTTAAGCAAAGAAGAAGGTTAGGCGTGCACAATTAAACAATGCCTTAAAGCTCCTTAAGGCTATTAACAATTGGAAAATCGAGGACGGTGTACTCGCACAATCGATAATTATTGCCTCTTTGCATTAGAATGAGCTTGCAAAGCGCTTAATCTAAACAATCGAAGCTAATATGAAAGCAATGCTTGAAGAAGCGCAATTGCCAATTGAATTCTGAAACGAGGCCGCAAAAGCCGACTCATATATGCGAAACCATACGGCTATTAGGCTTATAATTAACAATCAAAAGACTTGCCTACTTAAGGCTTTTACAAGAGAAACTCTTTCGATTAATTATATTTGCAAATAAGAAAGCAAATGCTTTTATTACGTTAACAAAAAGACAATTTTAGCTAATAAACAACACAATAAGCTTATAAACCCTGGCAAAGTTGGGGTTTTTATGGGCTATTTAGAGAACACAAATAAGCACCTTAAGGTCTACTCTTCAAAGCGTGGGTATACGATTATATCAAGCAAAGTCGTAATTAAGGAAAGCGTTAAAGGAGGCACTATTGACCTTAGGATTCGAAATTATACAACTAGTCCCCAAGGGACACCAAACCTAGCTTTCGACAAGAAACCTTGTAGCAAACCAAAGGGCCTTAAGAACGTAGAACCACTGCCTTTATCGACTAACCTATCAACAATTATATTAGTATCACAAGTTAAGATTCTTGCGTTTACCTCACTAGCAAATATCCTTGCTTTTACAAAGAAAAATATACCAGACTATAAAGACCTAAGCCGTTAAAGTCAAGAGGCTAATCAAGGAAAGGAAGCCCCTATTGACTATGATCAAGAAGCCTCTACTAAACAATTGATGAAAGACGTCGTCGAAGAACAAGCTAGCGAAGTCATCAGTCAAGACGCCAGCTAAATAGTTAATCCTATAAATAAGCAGCCACGAGTGAAGCCCTTTCAAGCCACAGTACAAGAGGAAACGACCAAAGCAGCTTATGAGAACCCAAAGCTAAGTACTACTAAATAGCCAAGATACTTTACAAGGGCTGCACGCAAGAAGGCTATATTTAACGTTGCTAAGAACTAAACTAATATAAAGAAAGTACAAGTAATGATTGCACAGTTGCTATCAAGAAGCAATAATACTAACCTTGACCTTAATAAGCTTAAGGACTTCTTAAGAGACAACTTTAAGACGGCATTTCTTGCAAAAATCATCGCTGGTATTTAAATCCCGCGTACATATAAAAAAGCTATCTAGGGTTAATACGCAAAGCAATGACGCATAGCAATAGCAAAGGAAATGCTTTCTCTACACGCAAACGGCACCTTTCAAAAGATAGTCCCCTCAAAGGGAGCTAACCTAGTCTCTTGCAAGTAGGTATTTATAATCAAGACTACGACGAACAAAGCACTCGACAAGTATAAGGCGCGACTAGTCGCTAAAGGGTTTAGTCAGGTCCACGGTCAAGATTATGACCAAACCTTTGCGCCAACAATTAAAATGAATACCTTGAGGCTGTTTCTAGCAGTAGTGATTGCAAAAGACCTTAAATGCTCTCAATACAATATTAAGAATGCGTTTACTAAGTCGCACTTAAAGAAAGAAATATACCTAGAGCCATCAAAGGGTATTTTAGTTAAGAAAGAACGCGTTTGGAAAGCACTTCAAAGCTTTTACGATTTTAAGCAAGCAGCAAGAGACTAAAATCAACTTATTAAAAAGAAGCTTTTTCATTAGGGATTTGTTTAAAGCCTAGTAAACCCTTGTATATTTATACACTTAAAAAATAGCATCAAACTACTTATTTACGTCGATAATATCGTCGCAGTCGCCAAGAAGCAAAGAAAGCTTGACTAGTTCTACGCCAAGCTATTAAACAAATTTAGTGCTAAGAATCTGAGAAAGATTAATAAGATTCTTAGGGCTAAAATCACTCGTAATAAGAAGAATCGCACTCTCGAAATCGACTAGAAATAGTACCTTAAGAGTATACTTAACAAGTTCGGGATTACTTATAAAACGCATAAGCCAAAGGCAGTTCTCTTAGTAAGATACAAAAACCTACGACTTGTAAGCAATAATAACGAGCGAATTAACGTGATAAAATACTAATAAGCCATTGGGAGCATTATGTATGTAATAATATTTACAAGACTTAATATTGCATTTATTTTAAGAAAGCTAAGTTAATTTATAAGCGATTTAACAAAGCACCACGGTTATGTTCTTAAATCATTGTTTTAATACCTTAAGTCGATAATCAAAATAAGAATCCACTATGAGCCAAGGGGAGCATATAAGCACTTCGTACTTTACTTTGACGCAGACTGAGTAAGCGATAAGATAAACAAAAAAAGTATCTTAAGAAGCGTTACAATGTTTTATAGCGAATTGATTTTATAATTAAGCAAAAAGTAGCATTTAGTAGCGACATCTAGTTATAAGTTTGAATATATGGCTTTGGCGAATTGTGCGAAATAAGGCCAATAAATTGCATAAATCTTTAAAGACTTAAGCCTCTTAAAGTACATTGGCAAAAACCCCAAACGAGTTCAAATACTAAGAAACAACCAAGGAGCTATTGCACTTACTAAGAATGCGCACTTAAATAAGCGCTCAAAGCATATTAATATTTACTATCATTTTATTCGTAACCTCGCTAAGAGAGAAGCCTTAACAGTCGATTATATCTCTACAACAAACATGATCGTTAATAGCATAACTAAGCTATTAGTAAAAGTAGCATTTAAAAAGTTCAAGAGCTAAATGAAACTACTTATAAAACAACAAGAAAGCTAGGGAGTTATATTAAGATCGCGATATACTCTAAGGGGAAGTATTAAGTATTTAGGTAGTTCAGTGCAAATGCGAGGATTAACGAGCTACGGTGAATGCAGCTAGCTTGCCACGTGATAACGCGAGAGGGAATATCTAAAGCGTCGTTTGAACACCTTTACTCTTTAGTCAACTTGTAGTACAATACAAGGCGTTCAACTCTTGCGCATCTTCCAATCAGTGACTGTGAATATGCCAAAGCGGCCTTTATTCTAAAAATTATAATACTTTAAGCATTTTTTCGTTAGAAGTATCAACTTACGTACGATATATTTACCAAAGAATTCGCGTTTACAAAGGCGTTGATAGCTGTGCTTTTACCACTTGCTTTTAATTATAAGCTTGTTTCAAAGCTTGCAGTACTTAATAATTATTATGAGAATTAACACAAGCTTAAAGCCTACTTGACTTAAGTCAAGCTCTACATAAGATTTAATAGTTATTAGTTCGCCATTGAAATTAATTAAGTTTTATAAGCGGTGTTCTTTCTTAAAGAGGTAGCGTTTCATTAGATTAAGACCTTTTTAATCGATTATATTAAAAACAAGATTTTCAAGAGAGAAGTTTTACGAGCAATAATCTCTGAGTTTAAAAAGATTTTTCAAATTTTTAAGGAATTTAAAGAACATATTAACCGCGTTTTTAACGATATTAACTAAAAACAAATCGCAAAACATTAAATTCAAAACCTTAAGCAAAATGGCGCGGCTATTACTTATACTGCTCTTTTTTAGCAATACACCAATTAAACTAGTTAAAACAACAAAGCACTTAAGGCTTAGTACTACAAAGAATTAAAGAATAAAGTAAAGAATAAAATTACTAGGTTTAACGCTTTAAATAACCTACAAGAACTTATTAAAATAGTTATTAAAATTAATAATTGCAACTACAAGCAAATCCTAAAGAAAAAAGACCAGTACCGCTCAAAATAATATATGCATTAAGGTTAAAAGTTAAAAAAACCATTTTACTCTTAAAAAATAAAAATAACTATAATGCACTAAAAGAAGAAATCATTTTAAGAAAAGCCACGCAACAATAGGCTACCCAAGGAAGTTATGAACCAATATCAACGAAACAAGCTGTGCTTTGAATGCGGCTTATCAAGTCACATAGCCAGCTCTCATTGACAAAACGCTAAGCAACAAAGAAGTCTTGCCAAAGATGAACGATTATCGTACGCCATAAGCCGCGACGATTACAACATCACCAACCTAGCCAAGCCTTCAAAAAGACAACTTAGTGCGATGTATCAATGTATAACTTTGAACAAGCTAAAGAAGGCTCACTTTTATACTCAACTTAAGGAAGCCTTGAGCGGTGAGAAAGTTGAGCAATTAATAAAAGAACTTTAAGAGCTTAACATTAAGGATTTACCACCAGAATTCTTCAAATGAGCCACGAAGCCCAAGAAGTTTAGCGCAATAAGCGTAAGCAGCGAAGAAAGTAATACTAAGTATATAATCGCCTAAGAAGAACTTAAAGGTATTCAAATTAATGGCTTAAGTTATTAAAAACTTAAGACAAACTTTAAAGGTAAGAGAGTAGCTTAGACTTCAAAGCTTGGGCCACTTAGTTCTCAACTCACGAGACTATTATACGACGAGATTTGAGAAGTCACTTAACGAGAAAACAACTTAGCGCTAAACATTAGTAATTGTTATTAAACAAATGTAATTACACGCGTGATTTACAAGGAACTTAGTATTATCGCAAGTAAAAAACCTTAGTGAAAAAAACGCTATAAGATAGTTTATAAAAATTACCAACGAATTTGTTAAAAATAAATTAAGTATAAAGGCGTGCTAAGCACGTACCTTTAAGTAATTCTCAAAGAATACGTACTAGTACTTAATGTGTTGTATTAATTAAAAGTAAAGTCGCAATAAGAAATCTTAGTAAAAGAAAAAAGAATACGCATGTGAGTTAATATTGCCAATAAGCTACGAAGCTACTACGAACATTACGACTTAAATAATTATAAGGAATTGAAAACTATGCATATTTTTAATATACTTTGCATCACGCCTAAATGAAAATTATAAAGAAATGTTCTCACTAGTTAAGTATATTATAAGTACTTTGAGATTAGATAATTAGCTGCCATAAGCAATTAACATTTAATATTAGAAGTTAATATTAAGAGAGTAAAGCTAAATGCAATGATAAACTTCAAGGCACAAAGAAACTTCATTGTAACGCTTGCCCTAAAAAGACGACAATCACGTGTAACGACCGCCTTACATATTAACACGAGGGAAATATATAACAATACTAAGTATCAACTTAAAATTAATAACTACAAAGTTTAAAAGGTATAAAAAAAAGAATTAAATACAAAAAAATGAAGACTTTGCTTTGCTTTATCTTGGTAATTTAAGTGTATTGAAAATTGATTATAAAGCTACTAATATTCAATGCCTTAGGATAGCCAAAATGAGCGGGCATGAGGCTCCTAAGCGTTACACTACCCCCCTCTCCAAAAAAAGCTTGTTCTCAAGCACTAGTTCATCTTCTTATCGCCATTGAGGTTGTCGTAGTTGTTAACGCTATTTTGCCACGCCTTAATTTATTTAGGTAGCTTAGCGAGAGGTCTTGCTTGCTCGAGGTGACTAAGATGGAAATCCCTAACTTTATGCGAAATATACTTAAGGTTAAAAGCGTTGTACTAATTCAAATCAACGTTTTGATTAAGCCAAATAATACGATAAAATAAAGTCTTGCTTTTTTTGCGGCAAGCAAGTACTTCTTTCAATTCTCATTTGTTGTTGCTTGTAATGTTAATTGGCGAAGAGGCGTTTTGTACTTGGCCTAGTAAGAAATCATTGAGATCTTTACGTAGCTTACTAGTCGAAAAAACGTTATGAACTTTCATACTTGCTAATAGTTTTAAGCGATATAAGTGTTTTATCTTCTTAAGTACTTTGAATGATTTATTAGTTGGCATATTTAACTTCTTAAATAAATAAAGTATCTTAAAGTAGCGCATATTAAGCTAAACTAAGTTATTTTTATTAAAATTAATATCGCGGCAAAAAGCGTTGTAAAAACAGGCCATTTTAGCTTATGCCATAGTGAGGTTTAATCGAGCCATGTCTCATGCTTTCTTATAGCGTTGCGCATAGTTAATAGCTTGTTAAGTATTTAACTTGTTAGCCAATGTAATTAAATTTAGCAAGTTAATTTTTTAGTTTTAATTCGTGCGTAGTGTATATTCATAAATTACCTTAAATAAAGAAAGTTCCCTTAAAGAATCGTGTGAGAAAAACAATTAAGCGTAGTTTATAATAGAGAAGTACTTTAACTAATCGTCTTGGTAGTACGCAACAAAGGGTCTAAGTTGTCTTTGAAAGTATTAGTTGTAAACTTCAATTTAGCTATTTATTTGTGAATAATTAATAGCAAATAGTTGTTTCTTAGTTTTAAGAATCTTACTAAGGATAGTTCAAAATTTAAAGACAAATTAAAGACTTTTGTTAGAAGTAATAGTTAAGAGAGCACTAAAGTAGTAATATACGTGGTAAATGTACATATTAGCCAACTTTCGAGCATTGGTTGTTTTTTGGCAAGAAATACTAATGGCTTGTTTGCTAAATTTGTTAATAAAAACAAGAATATTATTGAATTTATGCTTGTTTTTATTGAAGGTATAGTAGTTTATTATAATATGTTCTTAGGGTTAAGACGAAACGAGAAGAAAATAAAGAAATTCAAGCTTTTTATCTTAAGAGACTTAAATTCATTAGCAAGTATAATGTCGGTGCAGTACCGGTAAGAAAGCACCGAACGTTCGTCGATATATCGAATACGCAAGTGCAGTGAGACAGTCAGTCAAAAGTATGGTATGGTTGTAAAGTCTGGCTCTTCTAAGAAGTGCCGGAGGTGGTCTATATATACATGTATACCCCTCCGAAGGAGGTCCGAGACAGGTCCGTATCGCCTCAGGCCTACTTCTGAAGAACCTCGGCACAAGCAGTTCCTTGCGTACCAACATATAATAATTATAATAATATTACTAAACTATTAACGTAATTTCGTATTACTAGTACTAAGAAGAAAGCATTTAAATTGTCTTTTTAGCATCGAGGTGGGCTATGATGACTCGATTATGAATCTCTTGAATAAGAAGAGTTTTAAGGTAATTAACATCAAGAATCAAAAGGCAATTATTATGAAGCAAGAAATCGCCTTTTAAACTAAGTTTACTTAAAGAGTTTAATACTACTTACTTGCGCAAAGCTTATAAGAAAAGAGTAGTGCGGTTAGCCTTTAAAATTTGCTGTACAACGAAGAATATTAGTGTAAAGACAACAAGCTCAATATCGACTACTAGCGCGTTAGCGTCGTTAGGCGAGCGCAACTTTATAAACAGCAAGCGGAAATCAACTTAGTCTTAGTGTAAGAGTTGTTAAAAGCGTTAAGTCTTCTTAACATAATTCTACTAGTTTAATTCGTTTAGCTTGCAAGAGAATACGTTTGCTAAGGAATTATGAATTCCAAGGCGATATGTAATTATAAAGTTGTAGTTCGCCAAAAGCTTTGCTTATCTTGCTTGCTTAGCATTTAACTATTTGAAAGTTATAAAGTATTCTAAGGCCTTATGATTTATTACAATACGAACTTAATAAAGAGCGCTTACTAACTTGGCTCGTTAGTGCTCAAAGGACTTAATAATAACTAGTATTTTTTTATTGTGTATAGCATAATTAAGCTTAGTAGATAATATGATTTTTAAAAAGAAAACAATAAAAAACTAGTTATTGCTATATTATTGGAAAAAAACTTTAGCTACGATATTATTACTAGTATTCATTTTTAAAAGGCAAAGTAAATTTTATTAATAGTATCTTAAGAGAAGCACGAACGTGAGAGTATATTTTAGGAGATTAAAGGCATCTTCGTACTTTGCGTGTTACGGTATGCAAGTCACGGGTTAGGGGAACAGGTGGATGTCGCATATGATGTCGCATATGATGTCGCATATGCGACCTAGTGAGCCTAATCAGGACTAGCGCGCATCCTTTGTTCCCTCCATGT